>JAAAKB020027723.1:0-14631 GCA_010014835.2 Apostichopus leukothele
GGGGGGACAGGTGGCTGGTGGTGGTAGGGATCAAGGTTATAGTAATTTTGAATGTTGATATATACAACTCATGAATTCTTTAAGGTAAGACCATATATACTAGCATTACTTTCATAGACAAGAGGGACGTTGCACTGGGAAGTTAACATTAAGTTTGGTTTCGCTGGCTTGGTAATTTTGGTTCTGGATTTTACATACACAAGACATAAATGATTTCTCACTTTCCGTAATTTTGTGCATCATTATCCGCTTGTCTTCGATTGAGGTCAGAATGCTAATAAGGATTGCTACGTGGAATCCTCCAGTATATTTCTCACGCTCTGATTTCTCCTAGCAATGAATGAAGTGCAAATTGAAATTTGGATGTATGAGTCATGTGTTATTTGTAGAGTTGGCTCACAAGAAAAAGATGACCGTGCAATGAATAATAATGGCAGGTACTTTGAGATAGATGGATGTGTGTACATAATTTGTTGGATTTTATCATTATTGACTTGCATACAAGCTTGTAGTTATTGATAAAGCTACTTTTTCGACAAGAGTAATTGTATAAATGTGTAACTGACAAGAGGGATTCTAAAGCCTTGTTCACATTTGAGAATGCAAGTAAGAAGATTATGCAATGAAGAACATGTCGCGATGAATGTTTACATAGTCAAGACCTGTGTGAATCACTCGAGGTGATCAAGAACTGAATGAACCAGTCTAGATAGTAAACACTATGAAACACTCTAGGTGGTTCAGAACTGTGTGAAGCAGTTTAGTTGGTCAAAACTGTGGGAACCAGTCTAGATGGTTCAGAACTGTGTGAACCAGTCTAGACAGTTCAGAACTGTTTGAACCAGTCTAGATGGTTCATAACTGTTTGAATCAGTCTAGATGGTTCAGAACTGTTTGAACCAGTCTAGATGGTTCATAACTGTTTTAACCAGTCTAGATGGTTCATAACTATTTGAATCAGTCTAGATGGTTCAGAACTGTTTGAACCAGTCTAGATGGTTCAGAACTGTTTGAATCAGTCTAGATGGTTCAGAACTGTTTGAACCAGTCTAGATGGTTCATAACTGTTTGAACCAGTCTAGATGGTTCATAACTGTTTGAATCAGTCTAGATGGTTCAGAACTGTGTGAACCAGTCTAGATGGTTCAAATCTGTCAATTGGTCTAGATGGTTCAAAACTATGTGAATCAGTCTAGATGGTCTAGAACTGAACCAGTCTAAATGGTTCAGAACTGTATAAATCAGTCTGGATGGTTCAGAACTGTGTGAATCAGTCTAGATGGTGCAAAACTGTGTGAACCGCTCTAGATGGTTCAGAACTCTGAATTGGTCTAGATGGTCCAGAAAGTGACTCCACCTGGGAAGCACTCATATAACAGATGTTGTAGAATCATATGCTACCCTCTAATATCTTCTTTCCCTTAAATGCATACCTAAGCTTGTCATATCAAGATTTTTTTCTGAAGTCTTTCAAACTTGGTTTCTATTATCATTATTATTATTTATTTTTCTTTTTAGCTGCATTCTTTGAAGCAGTCAACATTGCCGTAATTACAACAAACCATTCACTGGTATTGGAGAGATTGATTGCATTCCTAGAAATGTTAATATACCTGTTTGAGTAATAGCTATTAGTAGAGTTGTTTTAGTGAATCAGATTTAGTGTTTCTCAGTATGATAAAACCACTGTCTACTGTTCACTGACTATTCACCTGTGTGTGGTCTGTGCATATACTCCGCATTTGACTAAAACCCTCATACATGAATGTGGGTTAAAGGTTATCCACAAAATAGGATTATAATACAGATGAATACAATATTATTATCATTTGACAAATGATATTATTGATATAAGGCAGAGCTACAGCATGTTAAAAGGTAATAATATAGATATATGTATTATGTCAGGAAAGTTTCAAAGCCACAGGTATTAATATAGATAAAAAAGAAACAGGTGAATAGGCTTCCATAGCATTGTGGATGTGCCCTTAAAGGTAGTCAGCATTGGCCCCAAATTATAGCACACTATAATTGCTAGAAGTTTTCAAAAAGTGCTTTCCTGGAGATCTTTACTCTCCAAATTGTTCTCAGACATTTCTAAGGAACACACAAGATGACTGAATGTCCCAGTGAGGAAACTTTCTTCAAAGGTTGTAATAAAAACAGTTTAAGAATTTTGTCTAAGGTGACCATATTTGAATATCTAGCATAGTTTGGGGCCAATACAGCATACCTTTAAAAGGGTACAATAATACTAAATGAGTAAGTTAAGAAGTGCCCGTCCTGATGTCCATAGAAATATAGGCCTTGCCAACAGCAATGATAATATCAAGTATGACATAAGAGGCAGCCATGAAACCAGTAAGAAAGGTCCAATTGTCCAGTGTTGTAAGATTGCTTGAAACAAAGCATTTACATGATATTGCAAGATATAGCGAGAATAAAGTAAACGGTAAAAGCATTAAAGTAAAGTAAAAGCATAAATATGAAGGCATACAGTACGTAATATAGATAACAAAAGGAGGGGAAAAAAACAATGCCCTACAGGTGATAAATTGGTTCTATTAGTTATAAAGTCATATGTCTTGAAGCATGCCATAATATACTCTTCCTTTTCTTTGAAGCGATTCCATTGCTGTATTTTCTTTGCATGTTTGAGAGCTGATTAGCAATCGTGGTGTTGCCCACAGTCTTTTCCTTAAAGCTTTACTATATTTATGTGCAGATCACACCTGGCCATTTGTGAAGATATAAATAATGCCCCGTGAAACAAAACAAAAAATAGAACCTAATCCAATGTACCTTACAATGGTGAAAGATAAGATTGTCTTTTCTGTGAGGTCAAGAAAGGGGAACATTGCGGGGGAAAGTGGAATATGTGATAAGTATCGCTTGGAAGAATGAAGGAATTTTAGACAGATTTAAAAGTATCACTATTTACATAATGAAAGTTTCACTCGGCAGTCGAGAGCGTCTTTTAACTCGTGAGGTGGTTAGTCGAGTGTTTTGCAATTTTTAAGGTCATAATTCTGGAGGTTTCACAAGGAAAATGTATCTAAAATTAACACTTTTGTTTTGTTTTTGTCGACAAAACTTATTAAGTACCACCTATTACTTAGGGTCAACAGGGGGGTCCAGTTTAAGTTCTGACTTCATAGACCTTTCTTTTAATTCACTGTAGAGTGACCTCCATTATCCAAAGTGCCATCATGTCTTACTGACAATTGAGACAACAGCAAACCAAACAAAATACTGTTAAAAAGAGGTGCTGTATTTGGATATATTTTATATAATATAGGATGGATGAATTTCGCTGCTATACTATTCATGACGTAGCAATCCATATTTGAAAAATGATCAAGAATCTATTGGCAATATTCATAGAGAAATAAATAACTTAGTATTATATGTTTCCAGTATTATATTTGTCACAGTTTATATCGACCGCTAGTTGCACTGCTGGTTTGCATCACAAGGAGTCTGGATAAGTTTCTTTTGTTTTTCCACCATGTAACTTCAAAAGCAGATTTGTAGACACCCGGTAAGCCTTTAATTGGTAATTGTTTGAGACTATCATGTTTATGTGTGTTTGTGATCAATTGTGTATCTGTGCATGATAAATTGATCATGTGTGTGTGATCAGGTATTGCATATATGATCATAGGTATATGTGATCATGTATAAATGTATATGTGATCATATATATATCTATACATATTGTTTATGTGTGTTTGTGATCAGGTGTGTATCTGTGCATGATTAATTGATAATGTGTGATCAGGTATTGCATATATGATCATGGGTATATGTGATCACATATCAATGTATATATGTGATCATATATATATCTATGCATATTGTTTATGTGTGTATGTGATCAGGTATCATGTATATGATCATGGGTATATGTGATCACATATAAGTGTAATTGTGATCAAACATATATGTTTATGTGTATATGTGATCACTTATAAGTGTATGTGTGATCATATATATATGCATATTGTGCACATGTGTATGTGATCAGGAATTGTGTTGTGCTCATGGGTATATGTGTCTATTTCACCCCTCTTTACCTCCTATTTACTAATGTATTTCCCTAATTGCCAGAAATTATTATCTGGCAAAGCTGTTGTTATAGAGGGCACTATCTCCCTATTGATCTTCCTTCCTTCTTTGCCAGCCTACTAGTTGTTGGTGGGACACATGTGTCTATTACTACTAAAGTTTTCCAATTTTTGGACACTATCTGGTTTCTTAGTATTGTGTATATGATCATAGGTACATGTGATCACATAGAAGTGTATATGTAATCATTAATCATGGGTGTATGTGATCATGTATCTATATTTTTGTATATTGTGTATGTGCATATGTGATCGGGTAAATATCATAATGCAATATGCACTACAGTGAAGGAAAAACAAATGCAAATAAGAAACATTTAGAAATGAAGACTAACGCATGAAACTGAAAAAAAGGGGCGTTAGTGATCTTACCCAAGCCCCCACCTTCCCCCTCCCCCCCCTTCCAAGTTACTTGTAGTTGAGAAATGCATTTTGCTTCTCAGTCTGTAACTCTGGGATCACTGAAACTAGAGACTATGGTGACAGACTTGTAGCATTTTATATTTCCTCAATTGATCACTTACAATTAATGTGCGAGGTAAAGACAACAAAGTAAGTTTGCCGTGTTTTATCAGGGAAGTTTCGTAAGACTATTAGCAGGCATTTAGTTTCCTGTTGACATATCATAACGAGGTTGAAGAAACCTTACATCTTATTTAAAGCTTATCCAAATAATCACAGTGGGTTTTAGAATGTATTAAAATGTTAATCGTTATTTTAGTCAGATGCGGAGCGTGAGAACTTTATCGTGGGTTTCAGTTAAAACATTCATGTATGGATAGACGGACAGAGAGAGAGAGGGGTAAATACATATCGACTGAGTCGCTAAGTTTTATTCACACATCTGATGTGTTGGAACTGAATAGAAATAATCAGGAAGAAGAGGATTTCAAGGACGCAGTCCTGTAAGACAACAAAAACTACAGGAAAATTGAAGCTCACTAATGCTAGCTCGGCAGTATTCCCTCCAGCCATCACAGTTATTATGATGTCATGTTGTTGTACATTGTCTATATATGGGTACAAGGAAGAAAAACAAAATGCTAAATGCTGGGTGTATGTCTTTGTTATGTATACCATTCCACCACAGTGGGAGTGTTTAGTAATGCATCTAATCAGTATATGTCAGTGGGAGCCGATTAGTGTGAATGTGGTAACTCTTTGTCTTTAGTTCTTTTCAAGGCCTAAACATTAATTACAAGGACTACGTCAGTGATTACACCAGGGAGTTGTTATGGAACCCTGATGATGAACTGGTCTAATGTATGCTGTGTTAGACTGAGCCGTCCAGCCACTTTCATTCATGAGCCGCAGATGTTTTAAGAATAATATCTAAAATAAAAATAAGAAAGATAGAAAAGTGGGTAAAAAATGCAACCTGTACTGATGGAAATGTTTATAACTGTCTATAAGATATCAAAGTTAATTTGGTGCCTAAAGACATCCTTTTAATTTGATTTGTAGGGTCTTTCCAATTAGCTGGTATTTCACTGGTGGTGAGAAGCAGAACACCTGGTTACGATAGTACAACCTGCTCAGAGCAAATGTCAGGTGTGAATTCATCAATTAATTATACTTGAGCTGTAGAAATTGCCCGAGTACTTCGTTTAGGCTTTCAGAAAAGTTTGTTTTTAATTTTGAGAAGAGCCAAAACTATGACAAGAAAGTGAATACAGTCTCTTCATAAATGGTTGGATGAAGTCATATTAAGATGATGATGATGATGATGATCTGAAGTAAAATTAGCCATAATGTCCCTGTTGCTGTTATTAAAATGTAGTTTATGAGATGATGGAAGGGTGGGGTGGGGTTCTGCGAGGGGCTGAAATTCAGGTGAGGGACAATAGAGTATGCATATAAACATACAACAAGGTGAAGGACATCAGTTATGGTGGAAATATAATAACAATAAAGTTCATGTCTTTTAGTTAAATTGTAGCATAGATTGGGGATGGGGTGGGGGGAGGGAGCTGCCTAGCAGGATGATCAGAGGTACCCTCTTTTCTTTTCCAGTCTAGGAGGCTCTTTTACCTCTCCACTAAGACTAACACTGTCACACTTTGTGGTACAGTGATGGAAATGGTTCTGTTAGTTGAAGCAAGTGGTACAGTCGTTATTTTCAACTCATTTGGAGAATTCACCCCTTCCTTCCCATCTTCTCCTTCCCCTACATGCCCCTCTCTCCTTCCTTCCCCTCCATGCCCCTTTCTTCCCATCCCCTCCATTGCCCTCCCCTCCCCTGTCCCTCCTCTTCATGCCCCTCCGATTCATGACCCACCCTTTCCTGTCCCTCCCATCCCTGTCACCCCCCCCCTTTTTACCCCTCTCCCCTTCTTACCCCTCTCCCTGGCCTGGCCCTCCCCTCCTTTTCTCAGTGCACCACATAATGTCCTCTACATATCAATTACAGCTTTCCAGTTGCTTATATCTTTGAGACTGTTTAGCTTTCCAGCCTGTCTACATCTATGAGACTGTTTATAATGAGTTGCTTACATGATACCGTTGCTATGCAGTTGTTATAGATGCGGTGCTAAATGTTTAAACTATGGCATTAGTAATAAGGTAATGTAACAGTAAACTGGATCCAGCTCTCCCTTTGATATAATGTGCATAGGTCTAAAATCTTACTCTTGCTTTCACAAATAAAGTCAAGTGATTTTCTTCCTATGCTATTGTTTTCATCAAGCTGATATCTAATGAATTCACAATTAGTGTGTAGGCGATGAATCTGCAACCAATGCATTGCATATTTAATCCCCTACAGTATTATGCCTCTGACAAGGTCACCCACAGAAGAATGTGCACAGATTGCTTAAAACTACATGAGAGCTGAATCCCTAATCCTTGTATAGTTTGCCATCATCTGTATGTAGTAAGTATTTCTGATATGCTCACTGTCAGAAAACAAAAAATCACTTTGGCAAACTAATATCCTTGACACTAGTGTAGTATTATGTTACTATCTTTGTGGTAACTTCTGTCCTATTCAGGATGAACTTAAAACCAAAAAAAATGATAGATAACCATATTGAAATAATACGTCTCAAAGCTGGCTTTTGTGCCTGAACATATCTTATACTCGGGCTTGTCGATGAAGTATAATTCTGTATTTTAAACAATGAACGCCAACAATAAAATCTTATGATTTAGCTAAGAGTTGTTAGACACTGCATGATTCATAACAAGCTTAACTCATAACTCAGCATTAATATCAAAGCTATTAATATCAAAGCTAATATTTCATTTATGGGATTTAGCTGGTAGGTATGAATCCATCAATGTGTGTATTATAGTAAGATTGCTTTCACTGCTTATTAGTTTGGCCCTGTCTCCATAACAGGCTTGATGATTGCATTTGCTAGAATTGTGTCTGTTGAAGCTGAATACAGATGTAGACTCAATTACCAAGGAGTTTGCCGTAGACCTCCATTGGTTAGATTACAGAAATGGTTTTTGGTTTTTTCCCTGCATGGTTGTGTATCTCTTGATGGTTTTATCCATTGTTTTACCCCATGACCAAAAGATGAGACCATCTCCAAACATAAATTATATAGTTTATTAATTAATACCAATCATGAAAAATATTCCACTTAAAGGTCATCTACGGCAGTTATTGCCCTATTTTGGATCAGTTCAAGTATGCAAATAATGATTTGAATATTGTGCCAATTAACTTTGAGAAACAGCCTCTACTATAGTTGCTCCTGCTTGTCGTACACCATTTGATGTGTACTTTGTTTCTCATGTTAGATCTGGTCGTAGAGTCAAACTCGGTTACTTCCTATTCGTCGGTCAAATTCCATACTTATGAATATGCATTTCGCTTTATTTCTCACATTATAGATAGATAACTTGATTCTTTGTCTTTCCTCTGAGATAACAAACTTTTTGTGACTAAAAACCTGTCAAGTAGGGCTTAAAAGAAGCAGAAATATAGCTTCATTTGATTCAGATTGCTAGATATGTTTTGCAATAACAGTAAATAGAACTAGTTGAAGGGTTTATTATAGGCTATGGTTCTACAATGATCTGGTCTGTTACTTATGTGGGTTGTAAGTTCAAATGGAGGTAAAAGCCTCTAGGGTATCCCACACGACAAGTTAAATGTTCTTATCTAGAGTAGAAGCACATGCCCTGAAAGGATTTCATTATTTCCCAAACATGTTTTCATCATCCATAAGGCTCGCTTTCAATGTCACATTTGAGACAGAAATGTTTTAATTGGAAAAAATGTCATCTGTAACTGCAGGGGTTGATAATGGCTCAGCTACGGTGTAACTGAACGGGGACAGAAATAAGACAACAGTTACATCACGGTGAATGTAACCATCACATCATTAGGAATATCTGCCAAGAAAATCTGGATGACAGGAAGAAGGGTTTATTGTAAATGAGTGTGTCTCATATTAAATGAGGATTAAATCTTTCTCTCATACCAGGCTTTTTAAGGAGGTTGTTAAACCTTTTTACAAAGTTTAGGTTAGGTTTTATGTTACCACAGCAGCACTTTTCATCATTGTGTCTGAACCAATGTAATGCATTCTCTCTAAAAAACAAATTGCCCAAGAAACAGCTTTCGCATGATAACAGTGGGTATTACATGATAGCAATGGGGTATACATGATAACAGTGGGTTTGCATGATAGCAGTGGGTTTTTACATGATAGCACTGGGTTTTACATGATGGCAGTGGGTTTTACATGGTAACAGTGGGTTTTACATGATAGCAGTGGGTTTTACATAATAACAGTGGGTTTTACATGATAGCAGGGATTACTACATGAAAACAGTGGGTTTTACATGATAGCAGTGGGTTTTATATGATAGCACTGGGTTTTACATGATAGCACTGGGTTTTACATGATAGCAGTGGGTTTTACATGATACCAGGGGTTTTACATGATAGCAGTGGGTTTTACATGATAGCACTGGGTTTTACATGATAGCAGTGGGTTTTACATGATAGCACTGGGTTTTACATGATAGCAGTTGGTTTTACATGATAACAGAGGGTTATTACATGAAAACAGTGGGTTTAACATGATAGCACTGGGTTTTACATGATAGCACTGGGTTTTACATGATAGCACTGGGTTTTACATGATACCAGGGGTTATTACATGAAAACAGTGGGTTTTGAGCAGAGCTAATTAATCTTTTGTTACTATTTCTGGAAGATGGTAATCATGCATATGATTTAATGTTGAATTATGGGAAGAGATTTTGTGAATGGATAAGAATGCAACATATTGATCATGAAATCACATGAGTAGGTTAACACTAATTAAGCTAATTATTAATGCTTGCTGTAATTTTGAGTTCACTCTGTTTATAGCTCCATGCACTAACCTAAGATGCCCAGACAGAGATAAGTGAACCACCAGGGAATGGTATCTATACCCTTCCAAATTTGATTCAACCAATGAAATAGTTTGGTTGAATAGAAAATGAAGTGTTCAGCTTCATTGTTTTCAGACGATACCTAACAATAGATGCTAGTGACATCAAAAGGATCCAACTTCATCATTTAGAGGTATTATCTTACATATCAATGGTTTAATATATTACAAACATAAATAAGAATCCCACTTGATTGCTTGAAGCAACGCCCTAACCCATGCAAGGCTTGGGCACAAACCATGTACAAAGTTAAGTCGTTATCTGAGAGATTTTGAAACTCTATACTTCTGATTCTAGCTTAACATAATTCCTTGTAGACTTCTGAGAAAGTAATAGTAAATTGCAACTGTGGAAAAATTAGGGAAACTCCCTGCGTGAAATTTGTAAGGAAGTAATACAAGGTTGACAAATTAGATTAGTTTTATGTAAATGTTAAAAATTCATGTTTTATAATATAATATAAGAGAAATCCAAAATATCCACACACTGAAAAACAAACACATTCTTTATTTTGTAAATTAGCTTGGTAATGAAAATTTTTTGGATTCCTACATTTAACATTGTTATTAACTTTCTGTAAACTGAAGAGGATTTTTAAATTGATGGTAATGCAAGAGATAGTTTAATTATGATTCAATTTTGAGAGGATCTACCCAGAGAATTATATACCTGACAGATCAGACCAATTTTATTATTTTTTGCAACATGTTTGACTATTAAGACTAGTAAGAATAACAAACAAATCAAGGGGGGGGGGGAGCAAAAAAATGTTAAAGTGACATAAATTCTCCATTTCGATACTTCAAAGTCAGCTTTGTCAGCTTTCAGGAAGGAGAGAGTTTAGCATCTATATCCAGAACCGAATCGATTCTTATATTTCTTTGAAATGAGAAGGTAGTGAAACATGTTTGTGCAGGAGTTGTTAATCCTGCTCGGAGGCACTCCCTGTAAAATGCCTATGAATTCAACGACCACTGACTGCTGTTATTGAGTTCACTTGTCACAGTCACAACCATAAAGTCTTGACAGTTTTCGCCTGCATCTGATTACTTCCAAGGTAGGCATTTTGATAAATTGAAAGTCCTAAAGGGTGCAGAGCAGTAAATGAAATTAGTATCGGAGATTACTCTAGGTCACTTGACTCCTCGGTGTTGGAATAATTAAAATGACTTTTTTCTGAATTGAAAAAGTTGGCTTTTCCTTATTTTGAGATCTGGCCGTAGTAATATCTTTGCAGAATCCCACAAGGATTTGATACAACCAATGACCTTGTTATAAAAGAGGAAAGATAAATAATTGGTTTTCTTAGTAGAATTTATCTCAAACACAGATGAAACATAGAAGCAACTTGTGAAGATTCATTTAACAGTTACAGCTGCATGGGTTAAAAATTGATGAGTTTGTAAAATCGTTGAGAATTGCAACATGTGTTTATTATGTGTAAGATGAAGATAGACCAGTCACATTACACCGGTTGTCGTAACACAGCATTGTTTTCCCTGAGGGGTCATATGTAGTGGCTGTTACATTATTAACGATTATTCAAAGTGTAACAAAGTCGATATGTGAAGCTGTGAGTTTGTCAATTTTAACCACGTATACTTGTTTCTGTTTACCTCAGGGGGTGGGGGAGAGGGATGTGACCGTCTTAGTGCAGTTGACACTTTGCTATAAACAAACTGTGTTAATGCTATATGACTGAGTTGTTATATGTAGCAGTATGTGTTGTAGCAGTATGTGTTGTGGAAGTGTGTGACATAAGCTAACAGCTTTGGTTTTCTAAGATACCAGTCACTGATGTTCCAATTAATGATACAACTGTAGAAGCAAATCCACGTAGAGCCAAACCTCAGGTCCGTAACACTTTCAATAATATCCAAAAAGCATTCTTAATAACTATGATGTCAGTTCTGTTGTGTTATGTAGAAGCTTTTGGTGATTGAGTCTGTTTCTATGGGAACAGACAGTAAATGTAAAATGCTACATGTAGCAAGGCGTTTGCCTCGTAATGGAAGAAATTATATACAATGTGTGTGGTTTATTTTTCTTGGGAATAAGGTTTATGTTTGTATTTGTCTACTCTCATCAAGTATGTATTGTTTCAATAGCCCTGATTTATAATTGACATAATGTTGGAATTATGATCAATTTTTTTCATTAAACATCATTTCATGTCAGAGTGTTGACTTAAATATCCTGTTCAGCTGCTTACTTACCTTTCATGTTGGAATTAGTTAATTAACTCTCATGGTGTAGTTAATGATCTGTCTTAATTAAGTTAATCAATTAATTCATGTCAGAGTTACTAAAAATGAACATACTAAATGAACATAAATATTGAAGGTCAATACGTAATTTGCTTTCATAATTAAGGAGTCGTTATTAATGTAACTATAACGTGGAGTTAGTTAATTAACTAGAATTAACCACCACGTTGCTTTTACTTAATTAAATACGGTGTTGGATGTAAATTATATCGTCAGAGTTATTTACTTATGGAATTGCGAAATTGGTGCTTTTATTTTTTACTTTTGCATATTAAAGTTGTTTAATATTAGACATGATTTTGTACTTATGTTTTAACTATAATTTTGGTCAATCGGAGAGTGGAAGTGTCAGGTTTTATTCTGTAACTACCTGAAACAATTACATTTAACTTCAAAAGTACATTACCAAAGACTTCATGTGAAATGGCAGGTAGCTATTGTTGAAAGGCTTTGTTCAATCCACTGTGTTTGTATTTTGTTTATACTAGTAATACATGTGTTGAAAAAAAGGTGTAGTAAGTCCAATGGTATTACAGTGTGTTTCGGTAACCATGCATTGAGATATGTTCCCTTCAGTGGCAGGTTTGAGAGAACATTGCAAGTGAGGTATCCTAGTGAGGTATCCTTGTGAGGTATCCTAGTGAGGTATCCTACTGTAGTGAGGTATCCTACTGTAGTGAGGTATCCCAGTGAGGTATCCCAGTGAGGTATCCCAGTGAGGTATCCCAGTGAGGTATCCTAGTGAGGTATCCTAGTGAGGTATTACATCAATAAGCATACATTGGCTTTATGCACATATATCTCATCCTTCAATTTACAAGGAAGAAACCCTGGGGGTGCAGGGGGAGGGGGAGGGAGGTATTACAATCAAAAAACCTGATTGGGTCTGCAAAATATCTTTGATAGCTACCAATACATCAATGTGTATTTATTGAGAGGTAAACAGACCTTGTGATGTCGATAGTTGTATTGAATGTAACAAAGATTGCAGACATATCACCTATTAGTACTCAGTTAATTCAGCAGCTACTTTAAAATGAGTTAATTGTTAAAGGTTAATGAGTAGTAAATAAAGATTCCATTTGGTTGTCAAATTGTCATATAATTATTAGTCACACGAACAAAAAAAGAAAAATCTGAAGGTTTTTTAATTTTTTTTTTATTTCATTACTTGAATGAATGAAACCAGGCTAGTGAAGGTAAAAATATATGTTATTATGGAATTGAATCCAATAACACTTAAGATTTGATCCAAACTCACAAATTGTTGAGGTTGAGGGGATGGAAGGATTTCTCACTCTCTCACACACACACACACTACACATACACTACACACTAAATGCACCAAACTCAACCTAAAACTTTATAGTTCCTTAATTGTTAGACCAACATAGTTTGTTGCTAGCTAAGGCCACACAGATGTACTTTTCAACAATTTTTTTTTGTTTCTAGTGGGACACTAAACTGAGAATTTGATATTTTTTAGGCCATTGTATGTGAAATACTCCTCCAGCACGTTGTTGTATGCTTCAGTAGTTATATCAATAAGCAAGTATGGTAAGTTTGAAAGTTATGTAACACCTGGGTTCTTGAATCCCAGTTAATGCTGTGTGGAGCACAGAAGGCCGTCCACAAGCAAGTTCATACGGTTTGAAACAACTCATTTCATTACAGGGGGCTGTAGAGTGATTTTAACTGCTGCTGGCCGATGTGCCAAACTTGCCAATAACTGACAGATTCGCGACACAATTGTCAGCGTTTCTCGATATAGTTTGTGAACATCGATCTGCACAATGTCTACAATTTTGTGACAATATTCTGGTTTGTAAATTCTTTCTTTTTATTGTGACATTGAACGAGGCAGTCTTCACCGAATTTTGTACCCTGAAGTGATGCTTCCTTTTGGGCTTGGTAGCTCCAATTTTAAGAATAAAAAATGTATGTATGGCAGTATATGATTTTGATGGTTTTGGATGTAAATAAAGGTCAGGGGTCAAGTAGTAATGAATAATTTCATTCTTATTGAAAATATTATGTCATGTGGATAGATTTTTGTAATGGGTTTTTCTTGTTTTTTCTTGTTTTTAAAGAAGGACCAAAGTGGTTGAGGTAATTTAATCTGATAGACCATCAAGTCGTATAGGGGGGTGCATACCTATAAATATCTAACCTGTAACAACTGCCAATTCACATTAATCTATGTTACTACAATCATTTTTATTTTTTACATTTATGTTGTAAGAATGGAAAGTCCTGAATAGATTTATTGAAATATCAATGAAAAGAACTCATTTCTCTTTTCAATTATTTTGATTTTGGTTGAGGTAAGAATTTGGATTCACGTTTGGTTAGTTGAGTTTTTGGAACAACCTCAAAAACAATTCTCTCCATCTAACCCTTCCTCACCCCTCGCTTACCCCTCCCTTACCCTACCTCATTATTACTCTATCAGTGTTCCTCCTTAACTTTCCAGTTGCATGTTAAAGGTGATGGGTTTGCTCTAGTTGGTACATTGGTACTAAGAAAATCATAAACCTTCACTACAGCTACATAACAATTGATCTGCAACCTTTGTGTTTGTGCTACATCCAGTGAAAGACCATTATTTGTACTTCTAGCACATTTGGAAGGTTCAACAATGAACGTTAAATCTTAAACCTTTTATGTATTTTGCTGAACCACAGAGAAATGTACCATAGGTTGGTAAGCCAGAAAAGAATTTTTTTTAAACAAATGTTACATGTACAGACTGAATGTGTACCTGCCATTATAGCCTAAAGCAATGATCTATTGACTTTTAAATGCCAAATTCTGAACTGAAGGTATGCATTATTTTA
>JAAAKB020027832.1:0-14630 GCA_010014835.2 Apostichopus leukothele
CGGGGCGGCGGGGCTGGGGTGAAAGGGGGGTGGGGGATGTGGGGGGGGGGGGGGGGGGGGTGGGGGGGTGGGGTTTAGTTGGGCAGTTTGTCATCACTTTTTCAAACGTAATTTGGGAAACGCTTCAGCAAAGGAAAGGCAGGAAACCTTTGCTTGGGAGCCGCAATTAATGCAAGAGCACCTCTGTCAAGTTTGTTAATGAGTTGGCTAGATTTAAAATTAAAATTAACAGCTGCCATTATTAAGCCACAAACTGATTTAATACTGCCTGCCCATATTCACTAAAACTTTAATTTGATAGATTATTACCTGCCAAACAGCGAATTCTCAATTAGTTTTTCATATGAAAACATGTTAAAAGAAATGATTCTTTCACTCGACCTACAATCCCCTACATTTCAGTCATTGTAAGTAAAAATGAGGTACTATAACACAATGTTCAGTAGATCTAACACACCAACTCGATTGTTTTGGAATAAGTCAACTAATGAAGACTTAAATTTTACCCTCATTTCTTTCTGTGAAACTTCCAAGTTGGATTCTGGAGCCCACTGAATCTACTCAAGAATGGACTGCAAGGGATTGGACAGTATTAAAACCAGACGGATTTTACACATTGGGAGGTGACCATACTAGCCTCCTCCTCCTGTATAAAAATGTTTCCTTCTACTGGAGAGCTTGAGGGCACTTTACCTGCAGAGTTATTTTCCATTCTTCTTCAGTCACTGACATGCAATATATCCTTTGGTATTCATCAACAACACACCAATCACTAGAATATATAGCCACCATTGCAGACAATTCATCTACCTGGGAAGTGTAATTTAACAAGATATATTCACAGCTTTGGTATTAACGATTTCTCCAAGTTAGGAGAGAGTAAGACACTTTTAAAAATGCATTATTTAATTGTACTGTTCCCACCAAACATTCTAGAATGACTAAAACTGGTCATTGATAGATTCAATCATTCACTGAGACATTTGGTTGTCTATTGTTGCTGTTGTTTTTGCTTTTGTTAATTTCACTTTTTAAGCTCTAATAATACAAAGAACCACATGGTAACCATGATTTATTTAAGAAATATATTAGGGTGGAGAATCTTAGAAACCAAAAACTTGTATTCAGAAGATCCACCGATGAGAAAAAAATAACAGGATCTTATCTGTACCTTCACAAATATCTGTTCATCATTAGGGAGAAGTAGTCCTTCAATTTAAGGCACAGTAATTGACAAACCTTTCCTAATTAGCAAGTATTAGCAAGCTTAATTTTTCTTCTTTCAAAGTTCAATATTTAATAAAATTTATGACCCATATATGCTCTTCAAAATTTTGATCTGTTGCATGTAGTATATGGTGCATGCAACTTTGTTGAATTAATTTATGTATTTCTTAGCTACCAACCCAATACCAAATTATCATGCAACAACTACAGAATGCCAATAGCTCCACAAGAGATGATAATAATAGTTACAATAAAACGATGATGAATATTAAAGTTTAAGTACTATGAAAAAAAGAGATTAAATAATTGAAGAATTGTTACCTGTCTGGTAAGGTCATCTTCAGATGCCATCCTTGTATATTTGAGTTAGTACCTCAAAGAGGATTTAAAAATGTCAACATGATCTTTTCATAACATGGAATATGTAGACCTAGATGTAAGGAAAGATGAACACGAAAACGGTTAGAAAAATACTCATTGAACTTAGTCTGCTTTCAAAGAGGCTGATCTAAGAATTTAATGCTCCAAATCAGTCCCCCCCTCCTTCCCTGAAAGACCTATATAGATTTCCAAGAAAAGACCTAGAGATTGGTCCCCTGAGCCATGGAGATGTAATTACCAAATGCTGTAAAGTTAAAATAAAACTCATTATTTTAACATTGTAACAATTGTTTGGTCAGCATCAATTGTATTTCTTGGCATCTTCCTTAAGTGACATTTTCTTAAGTTCAGTATCCTGTTGCCATTATAATACATGTTTAACTGCAACTCCATTACATGAAGGCCTTAGGTGCCTTACTTTGTTTGACAGAATAAAGGATTTGGTAATCCCACAGAGATACTATGTATACATAAAACCGTGAATGGGTCTCATGGGAAAAATTGTGACGGTTCTCAGGTATGATGGTTTCTTGATATATCATATTACATTACTTTTCAAACCTGTCAATGTTAATTACCTTAAGATATTTCCAAGTTCCACCACTAACAGTTAGTTAGGCGACTACCTAAGCTTGTATAGGCCTACATGTGGTTAAGTTTCCCACACTAGGCATAGGGGTATATTTTGGGACTTGTGAGCTCCTGTTGCAGCTCAGCAATACAAATTGGAATTTCCAAAGTTCTATCAAGTTATATTTCACTGTAGGCCTAACTAAGAAAGGTTATTATGAATTTGCAACACAAACAGATGGAAGTTGTCAAATGGTCAACAGAAACATGAAGTACATTCATATATGTAATTGTAAGTCGAGACTGTTATTAGTGTTAACCAGTGTTAAACTTGATAATTTGACGGCTAACCTATCTGGTTCATACACTATCAAATTTCCTCGCAGAATGGCATTAAAATGGAGGAGATCGAGGAGACGCTCCAAACATTGAAGAGGTTGCATTTCATTGCTTGGCCCGTATGGGCTCAAAGATGGCTTTATCGAGTCACTGATAACTAGCTGTAAAGCCTATTCTATAGTGTACAGTTGATACCAGTTGCGCGATAATACACGTCGAAAGACTTCAGAATCAAACCAAGTTGAGATGGTACACGTTGCACATATCTTTCACCTTAGATTAAGTATCATATCTTAATAAACATGTTATAAAGAATACACGAATAAGAGGGTTCTCTTCAGATGTACCATATTACCATGTAAAGTTCCCGTGAGTCACACCGAGGTCGAGTCGTCCCGACGGCCATAGCGAAAGTGACGTGACAGACGATACATATAAGGCCGGGGCTAAGTTACAGTCGGTAGCTAGGGGGTTCCCTGTTTTAGTGGACTAAAATGCTAGATTGTCCACGGACATTGAGCAGCATTTTCAAAATGAGAAAAGAAAAGATCACTTGTTAAATTGGACAGGTTTGCAACTAAATGGCTAATTACTATCTTCATGCATTTCGCATGTCAACAATTTTCTCATTCATAAGTTGATCTGTAATTTAAAAATTTGAAGAAATTGTTCTTCATTGTTGAAATTTGATGTACTTATTTCATCATTATGCAACTTCAATCCTGGGGCGATAACTACTAAATGTGAGCTGAGGAACTAATCAATTTATTGCAGAACGTCCATTTATTGCAAAACGTCAATTTATTAAAATGTTTTAGAACATTTTGATGGCATCTTAATGTTGGAGATGTTAACAACTGGAAAAAGTGTGCGGATAACAACAATGGCCATTTTTTGCAACAGTAAAATTTATTCTTTCATTTTCAAAAGTTTCTTTATTTGCTCTGAAATTTGGTCATAGTACAGACAAACGTGAGCACTTTTTATACATAATGTGACACTTAGTTTGGCTGTGCCCTCTAAGATATATCTGTTGAACAAATATGATACATGACAAACATTAATAAGCTTTTTCTAAACATAACCTATTAGCTATGAAATGTTTTAGCAATAAAAAAAGCCTTTGCTCGATAAATAAAAAGGAAGTTTGCACATAACCCATCAATGATAATAGCACACAATTTTTGTAGCATTGTTCATTTACTCTGTAATTTAACAAAATACAGAAAATGAGAAGACATAGACAAGGAGACAAATATTCTTTTCAAGAGCTTTAGATTATGTTCATTAATACATTTGTTTTGTGTCTCTCCGTCCGTCCATCTAGCTATCTATTCCAGTGAATTCTAAAATAATTTAAAAATGGTGTGTTACAAAGTACAAAACAGGCATTATAAGCAGTAACACAGAAGGTTA
This sequence comes from Apostichopus leukothele, assembly GCA_010014835.2. NCBI lineage: Eukaryota > Metazoa > Echinodermata > Holothuroidea > Aspidochirotida > Stichopodidae > Apostichopus > Apostichopus leukothele. The sequence goes on from JAAAKB020027832.1 coordinate 3,934, forward strand.
ATAATTTCACATAATTAGCAATTAATCTATACGAAAGATTCAAAGACTTCAGTTTGAATACATATCACAGTACTATAGGTTAATATAAAAGAATTTCTAGAAAGTTGTAGCCTACAATTGTATACTTTATTTTGGTAAGAGATGTGATGATTTCTTTTTCTAACTGACATATGAAAGAAAAGTCAACCAGACCAATATTTGGAGAATACCAGAGAAAATTTCTGTTCTTATCTATTTACGATGATGACAAGAAGAAAGAAATTACAGAATCAAAACCAGTACTCTTTACATCTTGATTAAATATTGTAACAACGTAAAACTGGATTTGACACAACGCTTTTCACATTCCTTAATGACCTTCATGAAGAGATCAGATTTCATCAATACCGCCCTTAAATATTGAGTGTTTCTTAGGCTCTTTCAACTTCTATAATAAATACTTAATTACTTCTAGTGTAGATATCAGAAGTCTTTATTGTGAGTATACAACAGGGCAGTCACATAAAGAACATAGATTATTCAACCTACCAAATTCATTACTCTGCTTAATTGGAGGCATTATTGTAGTTAACACAGAACAGTAACATATCCTCCCTCCCCTCCCACACACACAAAACAAATAAAGAAATAAACAAAAATAAAATCTTAAAACACTGTCATTGCTTGTAATAAAATACACTCACTCCTGTGTATAGAGGAATTACATTGCAAGCAAGTATACTACAAAATAATGCAAATAAAGGGGAAAAAATGATGACAGAGTTACATGAACTAGTAAATAAGCACTAAAATTGGTGAATTATGATTGCCATAAGTGCTGAGCTTGTCATCAAAATATTCTATAATTTAAGACATGAATGAGAGTACTGAATTACATTATAAAAACTATCTATGATGTATCTCTTTTTTTACAAACATACTAACACAGGTCTAATTTCAGAAAGGCCAACAGGCTTAGCAACTCCTTGTCACACTTTACATGAGAACATTTAACGTGACACATGTAGACAAAGAGATTTTTCAAATTTGACCTTTGTCTATTTCAAGTGATCAAAGCTATTGCTCTAATGTGGATCAATCCATACACAAAGTATATAGTTCATCCAAGCTTTACTTGTTGGAGTTATCACATTTACCATTAGGTTTCAGACTTTGAAATTATGTTGACCTTTGACTTCCATGAAATACATTAGGGCCCCATAACTCACAAAGGTGGATCCACATAGCAAGTTCTCAAAACTTAACTATTTGTTACAGCATTCACTATGCATTCCATACTTTGACATCCTGTTGATTTCAACTGATCTTTGACCTCCACAAAAACAATGGGTTATAGTAGTCACTACGGTAGATCCACATACCAAAGTGTGAAGTTCATCCAAGCTCTACTTTTGCAGCTCTATCTTGTTGAACATCTTTCTGTCTACATCCATAGTCTCAGCTAGTTCTCAGCTGGTTGTCAGGGTGGGTCGTGGACCTCACGCATGATCCTGGCTCATGGGCCAAAGAGGTTGGTGACCACTGTCCTAAATGATTACATCTAAACCACAGTGGTGCTCTCTGGGAGTCCAGGGTATGGCGGAAGATCATCGTCAGGGATGGAGTCAGTTACACCTGCAAGAACAGGATAAAGCTCAGGATTCTTTATGAAGGCGTTATACGATGGTGGAGGAAGATTTGCTTCCATAGGATCGAGAGAGATTTCCCACAAGTCTGCAGCCTCTGCGGCATTGGCTGTGACAATCTGATTGGTGATTCGTCTAGCCTCACGCAGTTTTCGATAGACAAATAAAACGGCTATGATGGCAGGGATTCCAAACACTATGTAAAACAGACTATATGGGATAGCAAAGGCAGCTGTAAGAAAAGAGATAGAAATGGACATTACCGACATAATAAATAGGAGCACATTTTGGTCATTTTGATCAAATAGCATCATGCTAATTGCATACTGCTCCTAGGGTTATGTGAGAAGTCCCAACAGGTTCCAATTTCATCAGGTATGTCTGTGTAAATAGAATATTTTGTTATAACACTATGGAAAGTATTCCTACCAATTAAAAAGAATGAATACTTTTAAAGAAAACATTTTCAAAGGTAAGTCTTTAAATATTTAAGGCAAAATTCTTTGGCTGCTATTTCTCTAGACTTCCTCACAGCCACTTCTTTCGACATATACACGGATCAACCAATTCAAATTCCATCTTCACAGTTTCAGATTATGCAATGTGTATAGTGGTATACAGTCTACTGTTGGCAATCAAAAACGTTAACAAAGAATGTATAAATCTAACAAATTGCATGCATCCAGTCATAACTGTTGGTTTTGATCCCATTATATTAACCTTTGACCTAATCATGTATGACTCACATACTGAAGGAGAATGGTTTTCTACTTACGACCACCACATTTCATCAAAACGGAATCGCTGCAATGTACCGTAGCTGCTAGTGAACACGTGCTTGTGTTGCATTGGTTAATATTACACTCAGAAAGAGTCTGTACGTCTTGGTTTGGGCAGGTAAGCTGGACCGGATGACCAAATCGACTCATTATTCCATCAGCTGCCACTGCTGAATCATACCCTCCCTTAAAGCCCATCTCTCTACAGATGACTGTAGCACTTGCGGAGGACCAGACATCAGAGCAACCACAGACAACGTGCCACTGCAATGCCTCACTGATGAAAACATAATTACTCCTGGCGAAATCAGAGTTTTCAACGAGCATGACATCATTATCTAAAGTTAAAATATGGAGGGGCAAGTTATGTAAGCACTCAATGAAGATTTTATTGCATTGTATATCATAAATCAGAAAGCCATTTGGCTTTGTGATTCCTGGCCATATAATTTCAAATAACTATCTGACTAATGTAGAGCAAGTGAGTTAAATCTGTCCAAGAATTAAGTAAGGGTTTCTACCTATCAAGTTTGCAGTGCATGTAAAGCTACGCATGGTGAGTTATCATGTTTAGAAGTCAGGATGTCACAAACACAGACAAATACTGTAAGTGCATTATTGTCTCTGACAAGAGATAACAAATCGAATAAAAAACATGTTAACAGTACATAAATAAAAAGAAACCAATTTTTTTTTTACCTTTTGTGCTGTACAGTGGAGCACATTTGACAACAACAGCATCGGTCAAAGCACCACGACCCACATAATCTATTTTCAGTTTACATTCTAAAAGGGTCCTCTCTGAACCTTGGCAACTCGGATAAAAGTTGAAGTGTGGACCCTTCAGGAAGAGTTGTTGGGAATAAAAATACTCTGGTGGTCCTTGCTGAAGCATACCACAGACTACAGCAGATTCAGAAATGCTCCAATGATTATCCCATCCTATGAATGACCATGTATTCATCAGGTACACTTGAGCGGCCGTCTGGTTTGTGGAGATGGGATGCAAACGAATCGATACTGTTGGACAAACACAACGAAACAAACGTTATTAACCGGCTTTGTGATTCCTGGCCCGAATCATATGTGAATATTTAATTGTTATTTGAAAACTGTGGACAGGATGTTCACCATTAGAACTCTGCTAACTTCAAATAATCAACAAGGTCATTGCATCCATGTATAAGTCAACCTGCTTGTAAGGTCTTTGTACATCTGTTGACCTCACATGATCTTTGACCTTACAATATGCTTCTTTTACTTACAATCGTGGGGCCATATGCAACTTAGTGAGATGTTCATTCCATCTTTACTTTTGGAGTTACCAAGTTTAAAACAATTTCGGACTTTGACTGATGTTGTCCTCGAATAACCTCTGAGCTTTACTGAAAACAGAAGTCCTCAATTATTCCAAATGAGACATAAACATGAAAATTAAATATATAGATCTATCCAAGGAAATTTTGTGCTTAAACTTTATTTAAACACTTTGACTTCTGATGACTGGGAAGTGACCTCTGTTATTCATAGAAACAAAGCAATAGGCTTCACATACTCAATATGGGGCATCCACAGGCTATTAGTTTGAGATCAATCAAAACTTTCTCTATGAAAATATAGATATAATTAGAGGTTTTCTCATTTTGATCTATACTGACCTGAAAAAGGGGGTTTTCAAACTCAAGGGGCATCCATATACAAAGTATGAGATCCATTTCCGTTCCTACTTTATCAAGTTTACAAGTAAGGCATAGCGCACACAACACATATTCATAAATACACAAGCCCTCATAGATGCGAAAGTTCATAAAAACAACAAAAAACCAATCTGCTTGCGGACAGAAACCAGAGGGAAACCCCTCCCAGTGGTTACCTGCCTTTAAATACATTACATATGCAGCACATGAGTAGTTTGCAAATTAACCCCGGCTTAAGTTCATACTGCAGACGGAGTGCAGTATCAATCTAAACAGAGTCAACGCTTACAGGGAATCATGGGATATAATACCACAACCATGAAAGAAAGACGGAGGGACATTGTTTGTTGTTAGGAATTTATTTTGCATGCTCACTCGAAAAAGAGCTGAATCTGCATTTGTGATAATTAACCTGATGAGATCCATTTCATGTGTTGACATTTGGACCTCTGCTGACCTCACATGGCCTATGACCTCCACCCAAAATAATAGGGTTCTTGTACTCACAATAAGAAAGACACATGCCAAATAAGAGCTATGTGATGTACTGTAACCTCTCTTGGGATATCGTGTTTACAAAGTTTGTGTTTATAAGGCTTTACAAAGTGTGACCTTTCATGACCCAAAATGACCTTTGACCTCCACCAAAAACAACAGGGTACTTGTATTCATTATAGGGAAGCCGCATGCAAAATATGAGAGTCAATTAACTTTCCTACCTGGAGATATCGTGTTTACAGGGATTTCAAGTTTTGACCCCTGGTGACCTTAAGTGAACTCTTTACCTACACCAAATTGTGCAACATAAGGTTATGTTACTGTGCATATGAGCTCCTTTGATGTTCAGGTTCTGGAGATACAGCGTTTTTGAGTTTCACATTTTGCACTCTGCTGACCCAAATGACCTTTGACCTCCACCCAAAACAATAGGGTTCTTGTACTAATTAAGGGGGAGCCACATGCAGAGAACTGCAGATGTACCTATCGTGAGATATCGTGTTTACAAGCTAAGGCGTCACATACACACATATACGCATACATGCACACACCCACGCAAACTTGACTGCATAGGTTAATTGCCTGCCTATGGCAAGTAACCAACAATGTCCGAAATATCAGCCAAGCAGTACTTTTTTTCTTTATATCTTCAACTCCATGGCATCTTGAAGGGCTAACATTAGTGAGAACACTTCTGACGGATGAGAAAGTGTATGGGGGTTGCCCCAGAAGTGGGGGCGCAGTTCTTAAATCTTCCATGATTTAGTTGAGGTAGATAGGAAAGTGCATATGTAGAAACAGAGACAGGTGAGATTATTATATCATACAGTATAATATTAATATATGACTAAATACTCAAGAAATATCGCTGCTCTTCTATTCAATGTGACTTAAAACTATGCAGTCTCTGGAATTCAGTTGAAATTATGCATTTATACTGGGAGCCTATCCATCCATACAATATAACTCTAACAGTCATGTCTTTATGATACCTCTAATCCTTAGTGAATAGCATATGCATATATTGAAACAATTCTCAGACCAAAAACATCGTCCAATTAATGACCTTTGTAGTACTTGGAATTGACATTGTTATACAATATACACCACACACATAAAGAATATATGCACTGTACCCATCTTTCATCTCACATAGTCACCTCACCATTTTCTTACTATATAGAGATTCCATAGTTGCATAGAAATATCATTAGAGTACATGCAAGACTAACATCATCAGATTAAAAATCGTGGTTACCATGGGGATATGTGCACGTATTTACAGTGCAGTCAGCAGACTATATTTTGATCATGCTGAAACCAGATCAGTCAATACACTAATGCAACACGACAAACAACATACTGTATGCACTTATACACTCCTACAGTCCAGTGGACAATAAGCGCATAAAATTGGCAAATATCTGTAGCTTTATTTCGAAAATAGAAGAAAACTTTCAACTTTTGTTTGCAAATCATAATGCACATAATATTTATGTGTTGCCTCAGGTAAATATAAACCAAAATGATTATCAAAAGAAAAGATATTTACCAGTTTGCAGCCCTATAGCTATATGAATGGCTTAAGTTTGGGAAAGTTAGGGGAAATTGACATGAAATTATGTATTGTTTATAGATTTTGCTGGAGGAATGAGAAGCGATTCAGAATTTTGAAAAACCAGATACCACTGTTTAAGGTACACAAATCTGCTAGATAAACATATTTACATTTGCACAGCAAGTTGATCGAGATTGCACTTTGCAGTGTTGTACTGGATATAATAGTCCCTGGTTGATATCAAAATAATTTCTACTGAAGGTCAAGTCCAACAATTATGCTCGATCTACAATCATGAGAGCAGAAAAAGTAAGAAATGACAAGAAAAACCTCTCACTATCACTAAATTGAAAATGATTAATTATTTACAATTCACAAAATCTCATGTTTAGTTTGTATAATCTACGACAACGTCCATACTGTTTGCAGCCTAATTGGGCTTGACTGGACTGGTATAAGATTTCCTATTGTAGATCAGTTTAATGATAATATTATCCTCTACAAGAAGATTGTAATAGGCTGGTAATGAAGGGTTCAGTATGTAGAAACAAAGTATTTACCATTCACATTTAAACTTGATGTATTGCAACTTCTCTGATTTATACAGTAGATCTCTGGCGACATTACCATATTTAATTAAAAGAGAAGTTGTCCTGCTTTATCCCCAAAGGGAATTAAATTCTATTGTAAGTACTATCCTAACAATCTGTCTTAAGGACATTGTAAATACACTTGAGAATAACAACCACTATTAATTATGCATGCAGTTAAGAAAAAAAAGGTGTACAATATATCAACCTATCCATGATTGAAATGGATTTTGGATTGCAAAATTTCAGAGTTCACGATGAATGGATTCACTATGTGGAATGCAAGCTAGCTGACCTATCAAGACATGCATAAAATTGGGTATAGGCCTAAAGTTAGACAGATCGTTGAGCCAATAGATAGGCTGTAAAAACTAATATATATACCAATTAACTTGTACAGGTAGCAACAGATCTATACTTAACAGATTACTGTAAGAGTATTTCAGTATGTTCTAGACCTTTAGAAATATTGCTATCTGTCCAGGTTGTATTTCTTTACAACTTCAAATTCTTGAGAAATAGTCCTTTAAACATACATGCTCAACAATAAAGTGGCTATGCTACTTACCCTAACACATGCAAATACCTTTAATTATGTTCTTCAGAAGCAACACAAATCTCAATAGGAAAACAAACATTTTTCATTATCTTAAAATGGTATATGTTTACAATGCGTTACAAATTTTTCAAGGTCTTATGACCATAGCTCCCAAGTTTCCAGAAGCAAAATGCTGGACCATATCACTGATATGTCCATTTGTATATCTGCAGCCCAGTGGAGGGGTATAATTAAGGGTATCAGGTATTTTTATTGAGGTATTTTACCCCCACAATTGTCCTAAATTTTTCTGTTTTTTTATAATTTTACATCCATTAAAAAGCGCATAGCCAATCACAGAGGGAATATGACCGGTGATTTCTGTACAGGTGCTATTTCTAAGAAAATATTCAAAGGGTGGTATTTTTGTGGCAGAATTGTTCAGCAAACTATACAGAGAGCTAGTGCAAATTACCATGAGGAGTTGCGATCATTCACAAGAACATACACGTTTCTCGCAGGCAAGAGTAGAAACAGTGCCTGTAATGACTGTGTGAAGAACAACAACCCAGTTGTATAAGGTCAGTGCAACATTTAGTAGCAACCTGGGATTTGTGTAATCAGATTATCAAACTGAACGCAAAATCGCAACGTTGCTACTAACAATTAGGGGTGATTTCGGTAGCAAATTACAGACTTATTACATGGATTTCTGAAGGAGTTGGAAAAAATTTGATGCACGCCAATTCAAAGTTATATTTTTGTACAACTTTTTTATTTGTAAAGGAAAATGGAAATGTGGGTTTTTGGAGGCTTGCGTGGATCAGCGAGCGGGTTTGGGTGTCTAAAGAGGGTCATACCCGCAAAATGGGGGTCACTTGGGAGGGGGCTCTGTATGGCACTGAAGGTAAATCCTAGGGTACTTTGTTGTTCATAATAAAGTTTAAAGATTATGTATTGAATAATAACTCAAACTTGTCAAACAATGGATTTAATTTAACAATTTTTCTGTGGCCTACACATCAATTTAGATTTAAAAGGAGCATCCAGCAATGTAGATGAATATCTTAAACCCGGAATAGCCATAGAAACATTATTTGCACTAAAAATTGTTCATTTCCCTTGGAGTGACATATAGATTAAAACTGCCTGACTAGAAAGTCATCCTTAAACTTGTGAACCAAGAATTTCATGAAGAATAGGAGGCAATTTCACGGGCATGCATGCTGAAACCTTTTGACTGCATTACATCGTTCACTTGAAGAAGGACTCAAACATTCCCTTGCATCTGCCATTTTGGACAATGATTTCTGTCCGTGTACAGCACCATGTAATGAGTGTTTTTACACTAATAGTCTATTCATAGAACCACTACCTAAATGTTATTACTTAAATACAGCCTACAACTGGTCATTTCCTATTTGTAAAAATCTCCCCGGCATCTTAATTAATTTATCGTTACAGGAGCAGAAAATCCAATTGGTGGGTTTTAAGCTGAGCTCAGATTGACAAAGAAGCTCTGTTAATTAAACGACTGGCTCAATTCGTTTGTCCATCATCTATTGATAGCTTTAAAATCTCATTTTGGCTGAAACTGCTCGCTGGCAGCATTAAAGCTGTATGAGTGTGATGATGGATTACGGTACTTAGCATTCACCTTTCAACTGTAAACAGGAATGATATTTCATCTTCTGTTGACAGTATACAAGGGCTTAACACTTGAACCCTACCATGTAACAGATTGTCTGGGATGATGGGTGAATATCTAGTGTAGCACAGTCCATCCATATTGGACTGTTTGGCCTGAAAATTTGCATAACGGAAAGTCTCTCACAACTCACCATGTTGACACAAGCTAGAGTAAACAATGTAACTATCATTCCACTATTTACATATAATTGACACTTCTGTAACATGTGGTTGTATACGCAGTATCCTGTATCAGAGTGGTTGTTAATTGAGCATTAATGGCAAGAATTGCCTGTGCAAAGTATACTTAGTCATGCAGAATTTCAAACAATTCTTAATATAATAAGATAATAAGCACAAATCCAAAAAAACCATACATGGTGATACCGTATTAATTAGCTTGTTTCTAGGTGTCATAAAGCTGCAGGACACCCTGTGAGAGAATTAAGCCTACCTGTAGGGCGCTGTTCTAAAGTTATTGGCATTTTGGTCACAAAATGAAACCACAATATATCCCACGATTTAGCCTTATATACCATGGCATAGATATTCCTTGGTATAGTATTCAAAGTAGTTTAAAAGGTTGCCAAAAAGTTTGGAAGAAAAAAGTTGAATAATCTTGAACGTAACTTTCTACTGCATAAAAGGTATTACTATGTTGCAACTAACCAGCCTTAATTGTATAACAGTTTCTCAAAGTGGAACCAGATACCCTCATCTCCATAGACACCTTCATCATGCATGTAAGAAACAATATTCACAGCTGAAGGGTCGCCATGGTGATGAAGGTGAATATTGTGGAACGCCAAGCAAAAAATTCTTACGATGGCGTTCGTGTTACACCATAGTGTAGGCCCGAATCATTGATTCATTGTCTAATGCTGTTTGTACTCTAGCTGCAACGCCTGGACTATGACCATAAGCTCTGCCTCCTTCTGTCCGGTTTACATTTAAACACCAGTCTCACTCAATGCAACGCCTGGACTATGACCATAAGATCTGCCTCCTTCTGTCCGGTTTACATTTAAACACCAGTCTCACTCAACCTTCGATGCGAAACTTCCGGCTTACCGTACATGCTGTAACGCTCACAATGTAATAAACCCATGGCAGATACCAAATGAAGTCTTCAGGGCAGAAGAAAGCAACCCACCAAAATAAAACTTTATCTGTCTATAAAACCTCCCCTTGAACTTCAAATACCTTATGTTATACTAAACAAAGCATACACATATATATTACACTTGTGGGGAGACAGGTAAAGTGAGGAACGAAGTAAATACATAAATCGTAACACACCAAATAGAGATATCACTGCTTCAATGTCTTCCATCCTGCCAACAAACTTGGACTGCCAAATACAAGTATCAAATAAAACTCATATTGGAGCATTTTTATCAATGGTCACCAAATTCAAAAAGCCAGCTCAACAATTAGTGCATGCACCAGAGACCAAATTCAAGCTGACAGGTACAATGTGTTATTTGCCTGAAGCTAAAATCTATCTTGTCATGATCAGATTGCAGCATGCAGTATTAGCACACAACAGTATCACACTGGGCAAATTTATGGACGTTTCTTGATTGCATCTTCCACAGCGAAAGATCGGGGGGGGGGGGGGGGGGGGGGGGAGAGGCTTGAACGTATGCGTATGTGTGGTTTTACATGACAAAGCTTCAAGTTTATCTAAGATTATCTTGAAGTTAGTAGCAGAATTTCAACA
>JAAAKB020027943.1:0-14628 GCA_010014835.2 Apostichopus leukothele
CCATGGACGCTTCACGGCTACAATTCTGACATGACTGAAACAACGAAAAAAACAGATAGGAGTAGGATAAGATAGGACAACAATTTCAATACTGCTCCAAACTTTCCAGCTGTAAAGGTATTTCATGGAATTTGAATGCTCAAGAAGAAAAAGGGGGCAAATAATGGTTAAGCAGAATATCAATGTTGGTACAGTACCATCAAGGGAATGCTTTCTGTTTGCTTCAAGCATGTTCAGTTCTGTTAACACAACAGCTTGTCGGAGCTGCGTTTCCAGGAAACAAACATATGACTACACATTGAGTGGAAATGGATGAAACTAAAGGCTTCACATTACAAGATCAAATTAACCTAAAAAAAAAAAAAAAATTAATATAAATATAAATAGTAAAAAATGTTGACTATATTTTCAAACATGTCTTATAATTACCTTTATGATGCCAGTGTCTGGGTTGTGTTGTACTCCGTCCAGTTTATCTGCTGTGGCTTGGGCTATGGCGTCCGCCACTGCATTATCCTTGTCAGTCTTGGCCTCTATGAGGGCCCTCGACAACTGGATCTGCGCTTCCATCCGGGCCCGAGCGATAGCCTGTCATAACATCAAAGGGAAAGATTGGGGTTTCAGTCACGTTATCTGCTTGACAGGCCTAGTTAGATCTGGCTGCATATCCACCCTTAAAATTTGCCCTATAACAACAATGGCCCTTATAGAAGGACTGAAATCATTTTTGCTTTGTGAAGCTTACATCGTAGTAACAGACAGAGCAAAACAGGACAGCAATGTTGTCTAAAGGATGACTTTAGTCACCAGATAAACGGTTGATACGGTATAAGTAAGTATACGCCACTAGGTAACGGTTGATACCGTATAGGTAAGTATACACTATACTATACACCGTCAAAAGAAAACAAAAATGCTATCAGTCCCTGTCAAATTTTTCCATATCACTTTTACTTTTTAAGAAATTACTCTTCAATTATATGAGACTCATTGATTGACTGGCTCAAATATTTTTGTCAACAAACAGACTACTATGCTATTACCTTAGCACTTTGCACCACAAAACTGAAACAGAACTACAGTATGAAATGTATCCCCGAAAGGTAGTGAGGGCGGTATTGAAGAACTAAGCATGCATAGACTCTGGATTTGTTACTTGGTATATTCACTTTGGCTTCGGTTTTGAGTACGACATTTCTGTATGCTGCCGTGTTGGTCAAATCTAACCGTAATAGTAATTACCCACTTTGATATCCCTTTATAATCATAGCCTACTTTGCAATCCGTGGTCCCCCGCACAATTTTGCAAAGTCGGTAAGAGTGACTCCATAGTTTTCCTCTTAGGGAAACCAAAAAGGCAAATGTGTGTTGAATGCTATTCAAGGGTGTCACTTTTTACTTAATTCGTAAGTTTAAAGAACAAGGTTTTAACTGAGTCATTAGAAATGATAAAACAATGGACTATAAATATTGACATGTAGACACAATTAAACCTCGAAGGAGCATGACAGAGTCTTATCTTCAAGCTGAAGATCTCAAAAGCTAGAATTGTAGCAACAGACACATTTACTAGAACTAGAAATTTGCCTTTGTTTTGGACCTAGGACATATCAAGACTACTCTTTAGCTAACTGTGAAAATGCGATTTTGTACGTACCTCTTTCTTCTCGACTTCGGCTTGAAGTTTGGCTTGTGCCTGAGCGGCGGCTTTGGAGGTCAGAAACTGTGCCTTGGCCTGCTGTATCATTGACTTTAACTGGGTGGCCTGATGGATAACACTGTTGATCATCTGTAGAGTGAAAAACAAAATCTATCTTCATGACAACACTCTTTGTTTTAATAGTTTTAAAACCTTGCCAGTACCACATAGTCTGCCAAAGTTTTTACATCAAATCCCGAGGAAACCTTTTGTGATTTAATAGCAGCAATCAGAAAATTGACAGCGTTGTGAGATTAGACAGCGCCCTAGAGGTGCTACCTGGACTGTGTGTGATGTCACAATGATAATATCCTGTTAGTAGGCAGTACTTTATAATCCAACCAATATTCTTTTATGGTGGGTTGTTATTGGACAGGTTTTTTAGATGAAGGAGTCACACCAAGTCAGATTATCTTCCAGTTCTCTGCTTTGACAATATATATAATGGAGAGCCTTAGCGGAAGCCTGATTTGGATATAGTCGCCCATGGCAACAGTACTTGTAGTACAGCTGATGTGCACCCTTTCTTGAATGCTAAACTGTTCCTTGTTCTCATCTGAACAATTCACCAAGAGGGTAATGGAATGTGACTAATCACACCACTAACCTCTTCTAAGGGCCACCAGTGTTGCTGGTCCAAGTCCAGCGAGGCCTTTGATAGTACATCCCCTAGCTGTTCCTCTAACCCCAATGAAGGGCCATCTGAAACTGAGGTATCACCAACAGGTGATGGACCTATTAAAACAAACAAAGATTTAAACAATATTGACTAATTATGGTAAGCAAAGGATTAAATAATTTCATAATACAGACACAACATCATACAGAAAGTTAAGTGTAATAACATAAAGCTACCTTATTAATCCTAAGGTCTACTTTAAAGGTAGTCAGTATAGGCCCCAAAATTATAGCACACTATAATTGCTAGAAGTTTTCAAAAATTACCTTCCTGGAGGTCTTTACTCTCCAAATTGTTCTCAGACATTTTTAAAGAACACACAAGATGACTGAATGTCCCAGTGATGAAAATTTCCTCGAAGGTTGTAATAAAAACAGTTTATGAATTTTGACCAAAGGTGACCATGTTTGAATATCTAGCATATTTGGGGCCAATGCAGCATTACATTTAAACATGTTTACATGATATCTTACAAAAACTGAAATCAAAGTTGAATATTCACGATGATTAATTGCATATTATGGGACTTACTGTTTGCATCACATAATTTATATTTTTTAATTTCCAAAGATAAGGCTGCTTTTAAGTCACAGTGGAATTCATTTTTAAACAAATACTTCATTTAAAATCATGCAACCCTCTGCTGATCTGTGAGATGAACTTGAGGCTAACTACAGGTTAAACAAGAAATGTCTGTATACAGTATGTCTTTCCTTGTTTGGTGCATGTCTATCCAAGGTTTGTCAAATGCTTGTATCAGGAATGAGAGTAGATTTAACTGCAAATTAGTTCCATGAAGGAGTGTTCTTGGCTTGTATCATTCATGTCAATGATTAAAACACATGGAATTGCTACACATAATATGTACATAGCAACACTAGTTGCATCACAATCACCAGATTGGAATCACATGAACTTGGAAAGGAAATGCCAAAGACAATAATACTTTCCGCAGTGGAAATATGACAACTTCATAACTCGAGCTTTACAAACATACTTGACCGGTAAACATAACAAACGGTGACGATCAAAGCCAATTTAAACCGTGAGAGTGAGAAGAGATGGTTAATTAATGAACATGGTAAAGTCTAGCTCTTTCATTCAAGAGTCCTCCACTCCATGACGACTACGACAGCCAACGAGTTCTATCCCTCGCCCTCGTCTGTTTATAATCGTACGGTACTCCATTCTTAAGGATCTCCCATGTGTGTCGTCAATGGAGGCTGTATGATTACTTGCACAGTACACTACTTCCTTCACAAACAAGTCTGGAGTTGTATTTGACTGTAATGGGTACTAATCCATTACCTTCAACTCAAGTGGCTTGGAATATCACTTCTGGCCTTTCATGGGAGAAGGAGAGGCTGTAGAGGCAACTTTATGTTGAATTATTCAAAAGATGAAGCCGACTATCGAACAAATTGTCCTCTATTAAATGTAGCTTTCTATATCTACAAACATAAGTTGATCTGGTTTGTTTTTCTAACGTTTTGGCTAAACCTGGCATCGGCACGAAATTGATCTCACAGGCCACAGTGAAATTTTGTACCTGATCAATATTCCACAACATGTAATGACAGTGAAAAATTTTCTCCTGTGACAAATACTGACATATATCACATTTTTTGTGAGAAATATAAAAATATCACAAAGTTCTGCCTGTGTAGTTTCCATCTTTTTCTAATTTCCATTAAAACTTGTCAAAGTATAATTGGTTTTGGAAAAAAATCTTGTAGGACACAGACAATTTGATCACAGGAGATTGTACTTTGCCCTAATTACTGTGTGCTATGCCACAGTCACATGAGAATGCAGGCTATAAGATGTTTTAAAGGTGTCATGTTATTTCAAAATAAAGATCATGCCAAAATTTTGTGTGAATTTGAGCTTTCCCTTTCGGGCATAATGATTTCTCCTGTATGTTGTAAAGGTCTCAACAAGCTATTACTGCATTACTGCAACACTGTGAAATGTATTAATTAACAGAACTCTAAAACAATACTACCAGTATTTCTGATTTCACATTGTTGACAACTTAGACAAACAGATCTGTACAAGAATGATTGACTACATACTTCACACTCACAAATTCTTTGCTTCGTGCAGTGTGGTGAAGTGACAGTAGGAATCCATTGCAATAGTCCTCATCATTTGGTTTCAAAGGGATACAAGTGTTGTTGCATAGAACTAGATGCCTACAAGTACCACAAAGTGAAGGCTGTATTTAGTAAACATGCTCCTCTCAGTCGCTACTTGATTTAATGGCCAGCAAAACATGGAAACTAATGCCACCATTAGTGACACACACATATACTGTAGCCTCCAATGACCATCTCATCTGGGCTCCTCTTCAATGGTTTTTATGAAGCACCTCTTGGGATATATAAGTACTCCCTTAATATAGTGTGTTATGCTCTCAGACCTATAAAGTACAAACCATCTACCCTCTATAAATCCCTGCACATCCCACTTGCTCAGTCCCAGATAATATGAATACATGAATATATCTGTTAGCTCGGCCTAAGGCAATATAAGACGAAACGGAAGCGGCCTATGATAAAAAAAATAAAAAAATTAATACAAAAAATTCAAGAAAAAGAAAATGCATTTCCAACTTCGATAAAGTAAATCGCAAGAACAGCCATGGACACGAATTATGTAAACTGAATTGTGCTTTGAGCATTCTACAATGTTTGTTCTTCAAAGATTCTCAGTATACTTTAAAAGCAGGGTATGCAGTGTACTGTACATATATGTAACTATGTATTTATGTAAAAAGAGGTAAACTTGGCAAACAACTTTTGTGTTTACTGTTTGACATATATCTAGTTTCATTTTTTTCTTTACCCATAAAAGTTAGGATGGGGAGGAGGGGGGGGGGGGATGGTGATCAAAAGTCCATATCCATGAGAAGGGGCACAATGCATGTCTGTGTGTGGTCATATATGTGTGGGTGTGTCTCTGTGTGTGTCTCTTACATCTGCAAGTTCGGAAATTGAACATATTAAGATTCTGTGTATAAATACTGTTATTCAAATTAGCATTAACTAATTTACACATATCACTTTGGTCATACTGCATAGCATGTTGCTATGGGATACCAATTCTGCAAATGTAAGTAATGTATGTACTATGCACAACTATGGTTATAATGTAAGAGTGAGAGACAAAGGATGGGATTCTTAATACTCACAAATTACAATGATGCACTCGATGCACCTATCTCCCCCCCCCCTCATCATCCCACCCACGTCTAATCTCTCATCATTTACTTAAATCAGGTCTAATGTTTTACCATTTATCATTCGTTAACTACTCTTGTTAACTTAAACTTAATATGGGAGGATGTCTTCAAAATTCCACATCAACTACAATTTCATTTTGAGTGTCCCCCTCAGTAGGCATTTAGTGATCAAAATGGCTGGTTTAACTAGCCACCAAAACACACACAGCTGCTTTAAGCAAACATAGGTTCTTTGTGTGATTCTCTATGACAATCCAGATTGGTATTTATAAGAAGGCCAGCTCTAGTAAATATAACATGGATGTATGTGGAGCTCCTGACGATGATGATAACTGCTGTCTCATGGGCTCTTTCATCTTTCTCCATTAATCTTCAAAGTAAACATGCTGTACAGTAGGGTAAAGATCATCCCCGGCATCCCCTGACATGGAAACCGACCGCCATGATCATAATTCATGACTGCCTGGCTGACAGGATTATTTCATGCAGGTCGTGGAGTTTCACCGGAGGACTAGTCCATTTCCAAGAGAATATGTTTAATATCTTTGTAGGAAAACAAATTCCAGACAAATAATTTTTTTTTACCATCAGGTAGAGATACCTACTATCACATGTCAGGCAAACAAGACAAAAACTTTCAAAAGTAGTCTGTTTATAGCTGAAAATAGAAGTGAATTGTAACAGGACTTTAAAGTGGCTACCATTGCTTTTCATTACAAACATTACACAACAATCAATTTTCACCCCCCATTTTGCTCAAGTAACAACTGTAATAACAACAACAAATCTTCCATAAGAAGGTGAATATAATGCCGAGAGAGATTTCTTTAGCCTTACCACACTATTTCCACTATAGCATTTAGCAGGAATTGATACAGCAAGGGGGATCAAGTTCGTAGTGTGGCCGCTCTGGATCAGACCCTGCAATCTTGATCTCCTGTTTGGGGCGGATCCTGACCCACCCCACCCACCTCTCCTCCAAAAAAAAAGGGTTGTTACAGTATGTGAAGGCTTGGAGGGGGGGGGGAGGGTTTATTAAACCTGAGATATCGTGATACTTGTCATTGCAGCTGACCAGTGCGGTTCTCAAGGCTGACGCACTGTACAGTGACTAGCGAATTGATTTTGTACACAATCATTTGTGACCTTTTTTGCGCTTGGGTAATGTTCTTTCCTTCAACGTTGACCCACCACCCCTGTTCTCAACTGCGGACACAGCCCGGGGGGGGGGGTAGCTTTATTACCTCTTATATGTGAAGTATGCACACCTACAAAGTAAGTGTTTATGTTTAGCTGTTCAAGGCTACAGTGTTGTCTATGTTTATGTACTACCATACTTACTTTATGACTTTTTACTAAAACAAGGTTCAATGCTTCATTACCAAAACCAAAGGAGAGTATTTGCCTATAGAGGCCTGTGAACCATTCTCAATAGGTTGGTTTGAGACACATGAGTGATACTGGAGGACAATATTGGCTTAACCATTTTAAAGCTGTATAGCCAATGGTAACTTCAATTATTAAATTTGAACATTCCCAACTTTCTCGACAGTTCTGTAGATATCACCAAAGATATGGCAATGTATCAATATTGAAAATATTGTAGTTGTTTCACTACAAATGGGAGAAAAAAATCAATAGTTTCTTGCCTCTGTTTTCTGGGATACTTGGAAATCCTAATAGTTTCTTTTCTTTTTAGCATTATCGATCACCAATAATGTAACTGGGGTTTTTTTATTCCTTTTTTTTCTTTCTTCTGTTCTTCATTTTTGGATGGCAAGAGAAATTATGCTGCAAGGCAAATAAGGCCACTTTACAATTGACTGATTCATAAAGAAGGGAATGGTGACCCGGTTACATTAATGGGGGTAATTAGGGCGTGGACTAGGTTTACAGTACTGTAGGTCCAGGGAACTGTGTTTGTACAGATAGAGTGGGATACACTACTATCCAACCAAGGACAGACAAATGACAGTTTAATTTACTTCCTTATTTCAATAGATGTCAACCTAAGGGACGTCACCAATGAGTTTTCTATACCCTCACATTTGTTGCACGTACTTGAATTTCAAGGTAACACAACAAACTTCCTTGATGGACTCTACTCAATTCTACCAATGAGACATTTGTATTTTAAATATCAATTTTCAAGGATGACCAATGAATAGTTAATTAATCCGACAGATGTTTACATTTGAACTTTCAGGAGGGAATGCAAAGGTTGCTGGACTACAGTAGGTAGACAATTTTAATATGCCTTTATACTATGGCAAGTATATGGGAAAGAAAACATACTTTGACGCAAGTACAGTACGTGCATGCAGACTATAGGGATGTTACTGTAGCTTTCAAACAGGAAAGTATTAGACACTGAAATGTTGACGTTCTCTTTTGATGATGTTGGATGAAAGGTGTCGATAAAGTTAATAACCCATTCTTTAAAACTATAAATTCAACAAATATGAATCCAGTAATAATTGTTTGAATGTTTCAAAACCCTTTAAAGAGAAGCAAACCCAGCCATTATATTTGGCTCATAATATGTGATAATTAAGATGAACAACTACCCCATACAGCAGTGGGGGGAGAGGGGGGGGTAAAATCTGATTCTACTTTAATATATCGTAGCTTTTAATGGCAAGACAGTGGACTTGGGCAAGTCTAAATATCATGTATCATATAGCACTTGTGCTTGAATTTTTTTTATTCTCCGTCATTCTGTGGCTCTGTTTTCTTGATAGATACAATTTTACCAAATGCTGTATTTAAAATAACCATGTTTTCAATGTGACATAATACTGTGACACGGTTTTCATTATAAAAATTTGTTTAATCTTCCAATTGAAATATTGCAAAATGATAACATAATGGCAAGGAAACAATTTTCACCATCTAGTGCTACTCTGATTACCACACACTAACAAAATGGTAAAGCCCCTGACACTTGTTCTCACAAATGTACAAGAAAGTTCTTATTTCTTTTTTGGAGAGTTGTTGTTCATTGCAGGCACTTTTATCTTTTAAGAGCCTATCCTAACTGCTAACAGACAATTTTTGTGACTGGTTTTGATACAGTAAGATCGGAACACTTTCAATTTCAATGACAGAGCTGACGTGAAACGTAGACAGATGAGAAGGCCGAAGGATTTCACTCTCGCATTTATAATCTGATCCTGATCATATGTCAAACAAAAAACAGAAGGAAGAAATGAACCTATTTATAGCATTAATTAATGTAGCCTTGACTTTCAATTGCATCATCCTTCACACAGGTAGACATATTTTATTTTTATCTTTTTTTAATTCATCTCAGATACTTCCTCTGCAAGTCCTACAATAACCAAAGAGGTGCTTTATGAGACCTTGAAAGGTGTGAAGACTCTGTACGACAACCCAAATGACTGACAGTACTGTTTTAGCGAGGAGATGGCCAAAGATGTCATATTCTCTGACTCACACCAATCAAACTCCTTTACTACAAAAGTTTGTTATCCAAGGTGACAAGCTTTTATGGATGATACATACACATTTCATATTTCACTGTAGGCCTTCTCAGAACGCTGTATGTCACACATATCCGTGGTGCAAGACCAATGGATGTGTTGAAATCAAGAAGAACAGGCATCACTCTATTGGCAGTAGTCTATATTTATAAATATGGTTGATAAGAAATTTCAATGGGTTGAAAAAATAAACAGTGAGACATCATATAGTGAAACTTTGGTCACTACTTATTTATAATTTGATATCTATATAGGGGATGAGGAGGGGGGCGAAAGTGGATGGGAGACGGGAAGTGGGAGGCTGGGGAAATGAGCAGGGAAGTGGAGGCAGGGGATGATAGGATGGTGTGAAAAGTCTTGTGAATTAGGGATGAATTAACTCAAATTCTAATTCCACTTGAGAAATATCCTGGAAAAAGTGTAGGTAAGGATTCTCAAAGACGACATGTCCAATATGGAACTAAGTACTGCTAAAATCGCAACAAACAATTATGCTTCTTTATTTCGTGAAAGAAACACACTCAAACAATATCTTTTAATTTCTCATAGTCCATCTCTTTCAAATAGGGTGAGGTCTTTGAAGGTTCGCTAGGTCTTTCAATACAGGGAGTTTTCCCCCCGGATATCAAGTACTTTGCATACTACATGAGAGTACAACATTTGTGAGGAGACAGGTAAGTTAGCAACTATGTAATGAAATTAATTCCAGGAACTTAAATTGAACCACACTCAAAAAACAACAAAAATGTCACATGTACATACATTAAGATACAAGAGGAAAGCATCCCACATTGTATGTACTACCAGCTTTCCAATCGAGCCACTCTTGATATCAATTATTTGTCATCTTTTTCTATGATACAAAACTATGCAAGATAGATCTTGTATTTATGTAAACGTCTGTGTAAACATTATTTGCTTAATGGATAAATATGTTTGACCCAATTATGTTTGAGGGCTGTGCACAGAAACCTCCTGACACTGTCAAGCACAAAGGCATTTCAAACCTGTGACTGGGCCGTTCGCACACACTGTACAACAGTACTCCTGATCAAACGTAGGAAAGACAGAGTCATAAAATACCTTGACAACCTTCCAGGAAAAGTGTGATAAATATTGAATAAGTAACCTAGGTCATTACCACACTAATAGGAATCCATGTGGGTGCTCAATTGGTGGTAGAAAAAGGTCATTTCACATCAAGTTACTTTCTACAAGGAAACTGGAAATGGACAGATATATACATTCACATACATATATATACTGTAAAGACCACCTTGATGTCTTACCCGCTCCAGGTGAGCTACGTAGTAAGCTAACATGTACTTCATGTACGCAAGTGCAAGTTCCATCGAAACACTCAGGATGTAGACGATCATTCTCGGATATCAAAGGCAACAAGCGTTGGTGTGTTAACTTTTGAGTGACCCTGCCAAACAGAGTCACGTTCTAGGAAAGGT
This sequence comes from Apostichopus leukothele, assembly GCA_010014835.2. Lineage (NCBI taxonomy): Eukaryota > Metazoa > Echinodermata > Holothuroidea > Aspidochirotida > Stichopodidae > Apostichopus > Apostichopus leukothele. Next base: position 10,586 of record JAAAKB020027943.1, read on the forward strand.
ATTACTTCCTTCTATGAACTCTCACTGACACATTCAACGCCCCCTTACAGTTATACTACACCTACAGTAAGTAGTGGAACTGTCAAACTGCATGCAACTGGTATTAACAAACTGTGCCTAGCAGAGCTCCACCCCCATGCAGTAGAAAAATATAAAGTTCTTTAAAAAAGTGTGCTTATGTAATTTGGGTGGTGGCTTGGGGGGGGAGGGAAGTTAGGGTTAGGAATTGGGGGTTACTTATTACCATTTTAAACACAGCTTGGTTTTGTTTCTTCCCCTCCTTTTTTCTCCCCTCCCACACTGCAGGTCTCAATAGGTAACTAATCATAATTTGGTATAAATGCCTCTGTGTTCTTTTCATAGCAGGTTTACCATAGCAGCGATGGGGTTCAATAAACCTTCTGATACTGATAGCGTTACTACAGACTTTTAGATCTCTGAAGACTATTGTGTTAGGTCACATAACAGTCAACCTTAGCAACCTCCTCCTCCTCCTATTGAACTTTTCTTCAATTAATATTTGCCTTCTTTCATAAGTAAAGAAGAGAAACAGTACCCTCTTCAAAGAAACAAATTGGTCAAGGACAAAACAGACAAAGTTTACAAACTGGTTTCAGACCATAGACACTGATACTGCCAGCAGCATACATGTCCATAATGTCTGTGGCACCAACTGAAAACCAATACCTTCTTTCAATACACACCAAAGCAACGAAAAACAATCTATCAAAATTTCTTTCCTTCTTCCTCCATCAAGAAAAATGAGAAGAAAAAAAACATCAAATTCCCCCCCCCCCCCTTTTAATGAAAAAGATTGAATTGAAAAGTAATTACTTTAAAAGGCAAATAAATACCCCTGAATATGGCCTGATCTAACATGAACAATGGCTAGTCTTGTGACAGAACTATTGGGGTCAAGCCCTTGAAAATGGTGTTGGAGGATGATTCAAGCCCTCAAAGTTCTGGTTGTGGTGGTTACAGGAAATATTTCATGGGTGAACGGATGAAATTCTTGTTCAGGATGGACGATGGGTAGCCTTTCCGTGTTAGTCAGTCTTACTCTCTGTAAATGTCCATCTACAGTACTTATGTATGATTCCATGCTAGATCAAATTTGAAAGGAATACTAAAATAAAATAATAGAAATAATACACTCTCTAGGCAATGCTTCAAGCAGGAACTGAGGTTTGATTCTTAATTTACAATGGCAATGTAGTTTTTCAAATTTACTTGGTTTAACTGTTCAATAACTGCTACCTCGGGACCCTTCAGTCAACCCTGCGGGGTGTATTTTGTTAGAGAATTGGAGACAATCCTCTCTTCCACTTCAATTTTTGGTGCTCCACCAAATGTGCATGACATGCTAGCTCCATATTGTCTCACCCAAAAATTTCCTGAATTTTCAAGTATTTTGCAAACTGTCTGGCACAAGACTTTGTTTGATCTCATCATTGTGTATTGCATCTCGTCTGCTTACATCACAGTTTAATGATCACACTAGACACATCAAACAGAATAGAGCAAGTTACACATTTACATGAGGCAAACATACATTTACTAATATATGTTACTTGAAAAAGTAATTAAGAAAAGGGCAAATATGATCTTGAAGACATTGTGTGCTGAAGAGACAAAGAAGGGAATAAGGATATAACAGGTGTGTGGGTGAGCAGGATAAGGAGATTTAGGGTGGAGTGGGACTGAGAGGGGGGGGGGGGGTTACACTGATAAATACTTACAAGGTAATCTTCATCCTGGAAGGCATAGTGTAGATTTGTGATCCATCTGCTGTCGCCATAAACAAGAACATCTCGTTCTTCGATGAAACATGCCGTCTGTAAAACCGAAGAAAATGGAAAACGTGACGTAAATTTCATTCTTACTTCGAAAATTACTTATCTATATTTGGTTAAAATTGTTGGAAATTGGCAACTAACAGCTCTGCTTTTTAAGAGATAAAACTACGAGCTTTTTCTTTCATAAAGATGTGAATGCAAAGTACTTTAGTCTTGAGTAAACAGATTTTAAGGAATTATAGCCCTTACCCTACCCCTTAGTCGAAATGGTTACATTTACACAATATTCGGCTTTTTACAATGTCCGTCATGACACTCAAAAGACGGCTCTCATTCTTGAGATTGCTAGAATGTTATTTGCATTGCTTTTAGTAAATCCACCCTAAAAGACTCTCAGTTCATCACTTTGAATAAATTTGCAAATACAAGTCTCACATTAAGCAGGTACCAGTTGCACATAGTGAATAATGTATGCCCACTCCCTCTCTCTCCCTCCCTCAGTACGTATTATACCATTATGTCTTGGTTAAAGTTCTATAATTACGTATCTAAACAAACTGAAGTGGTTGACAATGAGACAGCAGAATTCTGTGACTCATTCGATAATTTCCATCAGTCATTCTGACAAAGTAAAAAACATACATTATTGTACTTTTAAAATGATACTAAACATTGTTTTTTTTTTATTTTAAGTGTTATATGGCAAATTTTTATGAATTGAGTTTCTTATTTTAGCTTCGTACATTGATTATTCATCACGACAGATATGTAATACAACGTACAAAAGTAATAAGTACAATTAGAATTCTGCTTGGTATGAGTACAAGGTTACCAGTTCATAAGGAGTGTTTAAGCTCAGTGGTTAATGCCGGTGCCTTTCAATCATAAGGTCCCGAGTTTGAGTCACTCCAAGATTAATGTATGTCGTCTAGTTACAGAGTTGTTGACAATTCATAATCATGGATGTTAAATATGAATCTAAGGAACTGACTTCGGCCAGCTTGCGGCTTTGATATGCCAATGATGGCTTCTTCGCAAGTTCCTGCTTGCAGGAGGATCTAAAAAATGCATATTGGTGAGAAGATTATGACGAGGTTAAAAAAATGCCATCTCCAAGCAGATCTATACAATGTCAGTGCCCTCTCTGCAACCCCTGCCAGTGTTTATACACTACAGCATCTTTCAAAACTTCCATTTCGACGGCTTGTACCATTTCTGGTCGCACCTTGCAGTTTTCTAATGCCTACAGTTTTTAATTTGTAATGGCAGTCTGCAGACAGGAAACCGGCTTCATTTTTTTACCTTTGTTGTTCTTTTTTGGCGGGAACTCAGGAGCTCTGGGTACGGAAAGGACAGATTGAAATACAGCCAAATCATGGCAGGATGTTAGAATTATCTTCGGCAATCAAGCGAACTCATTCTCATCCAAAACCTGAGCCGTATGATTCGAAGAGAGAGAGAGAGACCTTGCAAAATTGAGTTACTACATGTACACACTTTACTGCAGATACTAAATTTCACTGTGTGAAATTTGATCTGTTATAGCTTTGACTCGATATCAAGTTTTATTTCAAATTGATTTGTACTACAAGTACTAAATTTCATGTTGTGAAATATTATATTTTATAGCTTTACTAGTTTTATTTCAAATAGAGGTGTAAAAAATTTTACAAAGCTATTGAAAGATAACAGAGGTTCCCCTTTTTTGACCTGATTAATACTTAATTGCAAATTTATGCATCTGGAGGAAGAAAAGTTCTGTTATATCATCGAATGGAATAATTAATTAATAAGTTATTGAAGTTGGTTAAACACAATCTAGGATAATATACTAATTTGATTAGAGCTGAGCATACTTTGAGTTCAACTAAAAAGTTGAGTTTAAAAATTAGAAGAAAATGATAACCAAATGAATAAAAAAGAAGAAAAAAAAAGAATTTACTTTTAGGATCAATAAATACTGTTGAAGAGAAACCTTTTAAAGTGACAGTATTCATCAAGGTTTATATGAAATATTTAAATCATCAATATTGTGAAGAAGACAAGCCTATAACTCAGTATTAATACATTGTAATCTAAGCATAAAACAATACATTAGTAGAACTTTAAATGAACATTAGTTTTAATTCCTTCAGGTTTGAAAGTGTACTGAATGGTGGACGCAATTGTGACTGAAATTGTAACATATTAAAAATGATAAAAAACGGGAAAGCTTTAGTATATATTCCTAAAGCTTTCTTATCCTGT
>JAAAKB020028054.1:0-14623 GCA_010014835.2 Apostichopus leukothele
ACTTACTTTTACACATTCTCTTACACAGGCTCTCTAGTGGATAAGCAGTTTGCTAACAGTTTTATTTTATTTTGAGTGAGATATCTAATCAACTTAAATTCGACACCACACTAAACATAAGCTGAGGTCTATTGGAAGTTGGAGATGTAAAATTCTACCTCACAGTGTTAAGATATGGTGAGGTTTGCCGGCAGTAGGATACGCCCCTCATTGTGATAAAGGCTGCATTTATACTTTGAAAAGACACACTCTCTAGCACCTTCAAACTTCACTTAAGGTTAAACTACCTGCTTAACCAAACTTAAGGTTGTACTACCTGCTACATTAAACTGCTGCAGATGAAGATGCCTAAAGATACTGTAGGGATGATGCTTACCTTAGCTTTAGCAATAACACTCTTCATCATAAGTTTAGCCGATGATAATGTTTGTATAGCTTCAGTGCTGCTAGCAACCATTGTACTGTACTTGACATACCCTGCCAAGTAAGATAGAAGAATTGTTAAACATGTACATATTATATCACAAATTGTTAAAGGGATAACAAATTCTGGGTCTTAGCAAAAAACCTGTATAATACAGAGCTTTCATTTGAAAAGGTGCACTAAACAATAATCTGTGATGTAATGCAGGCACTATAATCCAAGTACGGCAATTGTTGACCTCTAAACTTGACATGTTAAATATAAGCTTGCTAAAATATCTGTCTATGTGTGGGCTACTTCTTGTACAAAACATTACTGGCAGATTTGGCACAGTGAAAAAATTACCACTCAGAAAAAGAAGCCCTGTCCACCTTCTTAGAACAGACCAATGTTAATCCAGGAGGAGCCATCAAACACTGCATACTTTGTACATTTCTGTTATCTTCATGAATACTAAGAATAGATCTGAATCCTGTCCCATGATTTCGCTCTCTAAATATATTTAATGATATTTCTTGACAAATGAATTGTATATGTACGATTATGTCTTTATATGTTAGTATATTTGTCAGTGTATGTGAGTATATGTGAGTATATGTTAACATGTCAGCATATATATCAGTATATGTTAGTACATGTCAGTATATGCTAGTATATATGTCAGTGTATGTTAATATATATATATCACAATATGTGAGCATATGTTAGTATATGTTAATATATGTCAGCATATACTAGTATATATCAGTATGTGTCAGTATATATGTCAGTGTATGTTAATATATATATATAGCAGTGTATGTGAGTATATATGAGTATATGTTACTATCTTTCAGTATATCAGTATATGTTAATATATGTCAGTATATACTAGTATATATCAGTATGTGTTAGTATATGTTATTGTATGTCAGTATACATTAGTATATGCTAGCATACACTAGTATATATGTCAATATATGTTAGTTCGTATGTCAGTATATGTTAGTACATATGTCACTATATATATATCAGTAGATGTTAGTGTATATAAGTATATGTGAGTATATATGTGAGTAAGAGGAAAATCTCATCGACGTCATTGTATTAAGATGCAGCAATCTCTTGCTCAAATGGAAACTTCCATAAGAGAAACAAAACAAAAACCCAAATCTGTTTTAACGTTTTGCATGAACAGGAACATTTTCAACTTGACAAAGAAATATTATTCCTTACCTTCAGCAAGGCGCTCAGTTAGAGACAGAATCAGTTTTATGTTTTCCTCATTGCTGAAGCAGTCCTTGTCCAGGGACAATAAACGGTGAGACTTCTGCAGGAACTGCAACGACTGAAATAAAGAAACAACCAAAAAAAAACTTGTTTACTTGAAACAAGGGTGTAAGGAACTATACAACAATTAAAAAGCATATGGAAGTAATTTGTATTTATATTGCAAAGGACCAGTTACTAAGTTTCTTTCATTAAAGAATCTAAACAAAATAAAGCATTCATGACAAAAACTTCAATAGACCCAGACTAATGTGAGTGAGATGGAGGTGTGACATTGCTTGTTCAATCCTTATTACACAGTCATTAAATACAATCCATGTTTGCTCTAAACTATGACTACTTACAGCAGTGGTAGATACATTTCTGAATTTTTATTTCAAAGTAAATACGATTTATTGAATAACATTAGAGGTACTCACCTTACTATGTGCTTGCACATCACCAGACAGACAGTTACCATGGACTTGAGCATACAGCTCCCATACCCTGTGATTATTGGTCACTTGAGATGTCAGGTGACCAAATAACTTGGCAATGTCATCCTTGAAGGCAATACCTTAAAATTAAGAAAAGGATTTGATTTATTTATGAAGGTCATGTGATGTAAGCCGAGGTTATAAAAGACCAGCATGAATCACTTCTGGCAGGATGAGTCACAACATTCAGCAGAAAAGGGTGATGACGTGTTGGTAACTGATTTATGAGATAAACATTTACACGGTATCGATCAACAACCTTCTATAAGGCTAACTAACCAGATGCTGACTGGTACAAAAACAGTGTAAGAAGACATTACCAACGATGATAAGCCTGATCTGGTTTCCCTGACGCATATTAATGGTCAGCCAAATTATACAGTCAACAGACAAAGCCTTAAGTATATTGTATCAAGAATGGAATAGCTTTTTCTTAACCAATTTCTATCCCAAATAAATGGAAATCCTTTCTTTTCTTCCAACATAGTATTAACAACCACTTCTTTTGGTATTTAAAAAATTATCAACTTATTTGAAATATCTAATAACAGAATTTCAAAATTTTAGACAGATTAGTGTTGACAATAGTAAAAACCTACCTGGTTTTCCATCATGGTCATGAATATTGTCTGTGACTATCTTGGCTAGGACTCTTAAGACCTCTTCATCAACAAATTTCTCCTTCAGTTCCAGAAGCCTCTGGTAAGCTCTAATGGCTTCACTGAATTGGCCAACATCAACACTGACCTAGCAGTGACAAAATAAAATAAATTATGCAACAACTGATGACTTAGAAATATAAACAAAACCAGAAACTGATTAACTGTAATTTCTGTATTTTGTGTAAGTTAGAGTATTGGCATGTCAGGGCATGTTATGGCTACTCTTTGATCTACACAGGCTTTTTGTAGTAGATAAGCTGTTTTGTTAACAGCATTTTCTCTCCTGTTTGCCTCAGAAGAAGATCCTGCTAGGATCAACATGTCAGGTCCTTGCAGCAGATAAGCAGTTTTCTTAACAGTTCTTCTCTCCTGTTTGTCGTAGAAGAAGATCCTTCCAGGATCCTTCTAGGATCCTTCCAGGATCGACATTTTGAGCCGTTGCCATAGATAAACAGTTTGCTGTCTGTTTGTTGTTTCTCTCCAGGGCAAGGTCCTTATAGGTGATGGTAACTCGGTTGTGATAGCTCTGTTTACAATCCCCTTTATAAGAGCACAACAGACCTGATTGGTACATGCATAGACAAATGTAAATGGACAGAAGAGAAAGTGATGATTTGTAAATATGTTTACTAAACAATTTCTCATTTCTTCCTCTGTGTGGTTTGCCACTTGATGAAGGTCAGAACTTTATGATAAATAAGAAAGATTAATATATGAAACAGCCATTGAACTATCTCTAATGATATATCATTCTGTTGCTTCTAATTAATTTAATTGTAAAGTACCCCTTTGCATGGTGAAATTACACGAATATCATCACTATCGACATCTCTGCATAATATCACAAGTCTATCATGTCAGGTTTGAAAAGACTGATGTTAATCAATCACCAGTTTAAGATATATAACTAAAGTTCTTCAGACACTATTAATAAAAAATTCTGGCATATTTAGTGCTTTATCAAATTTCGACACAGCACAAAGTAATCACAACAACAAAACATATCAGAAATCATGAATTTTTATGTTTTTAATCCATGGGCTGATATGATCTTGCTCACTAATGACATCTCTTACCACAAGATAGTTTTCCCAGACTTTCCAGTTCTCATAGTTACACTTTATGGCTTCTTTGAATGACAGGAATGCCTTATACCTGCAGGAAAATCAGAAACAGTTCATCTCTCAAAAAAACAAAAATATTACATCCAAGGAGAAAGATAACCTCATTAACTGATTCTGGCATCACTATCACACAGAACCAACATGGTTTGAACTATTACCAGCAAAACTAAGGGAATGGTTACACCTGCTAGTGACACTGTGACATCACACACTGATATTGTAGTTTAGATCCCGGGTTCCAGCCTAACTACGAACATAAAGAAAACTCTAAACCAACTGCTTGCTTTGAGAATCAAAATGTATTCTGAATTTGTATAAATGAAAACTTTGCAAACTAACTTCAGTCAACTTGTGATAGCCAAATTATAACATAATGTATCCCAGATATGTGATGACACTTCATCACTACAGATATCAAAATGGCAGCCCCACCCCCCCGCCGATGTGACATGTAAGTCATGAGCTCTTCCAAACTGAGCAGAGCTTTATCGAGCAGTTGCACAACTGTACAACGAGAATATACCTAAGATATTAATCAATTTCATCCGCAAATGATAACATAACACACATATATCAGTCTGCAGAATTTGAAAGAAAGTACTCACTTTTGATTAAGTCTGGTGTATGCATTGGCAAGATTGTTCCAGGCTTGAAAATTCTGTGTTGTAAAGGAAGTAATAATAACTATGCTCGTTAGAACTGTTCTGTTAACAGATCACTGGTCATAGACAAAATAATTGCAAAAGCAGACATTGCATCATATGATATGTAAAGCCACAGTAGCTGGCTGCACTTACATGGGGCTCAGCTTTGCGTTAGAAAACAACTTCTAAGCTTATCACTATTTAAAGTAGAGAGGGATCAACTTAGATTGTTTTTGCAATTATACCACAAGACACCCATAGGGAAGAGATATGACATCTGTTTCAATGGTAACATCAGAAATAGTGGCAATATTGAACAGTATAATCAACATAGGGAGTGATCAGCTTAGATTTGTTTCAATTATACCACAGAACCTTTATGAACTAGATATGACTATGTTTCATTACTGACACAGGTGGTAATTCGATATAGGTTTCTATGGCAACACCAGACCTACAGGCATAATGAACTGTATCAATATTCAAAATAGCTAGTGATCAACTTAGATTAGTGACAATAATACCACAGGACCTTTGGGAACTAGATGTAACTGTATGATTTATTGACAAAAGGTTATAATTTGATATAGGTTTCTATGGTAACACCAGACCTACAGGCATAATGAACTGTATCAATAATGAACATAGATAGTGATCAACCTAGATATGTAAATCATCTTTACAGACATTTCAATTATAGGCTGGCCCTATAGGCACTGTCTGTGTAAAGACTTATTAACATACAAATAGACTTACATCAGTTTCTATGGTAACACATGTTCTATAAGCCTTGGCTGCTGTCTCGTACTGCTTGGCTTCCAGAGCAGCAAATCCAAGCGCAAACCAAGATTCATACTGGAAAAGTCAAACGAGAGAAAAAATAGAAAATGATAGTCATATCATTTCATATCAGACTTTTGTTTGAATCTGAATTCCTCAACCACATCAAGTCATTCTACCAAATTAGTACCAATAGTACTCCATAATAACACAATGAATAGATGTCAACATTTCTGTAGGTACTGTCTATTACAGTGTCACTGTTACTTGTGGATGTGTAATATTTGACATACATGATTTATAATACTTATTGTGAATACTAAATTGAATGCTCAGAGTCCAACAGTAGGAGTATATTCATGAGGCAGACTTGTCAATGTCACTTTCTGTTTTAATGCATAAATTACTGATTCACATACTTTGGCATTTCATGCTTGTCAAGGCTCAGGTTTGCCACTAGAACCCTCCCTCCGTCTCCCACCCCTCCCCCAACCTCTAAGGTTCTAACAGAGCCCGATTATAATCATGTTAGACAACGAAATTGTGTTCAAATGTTCAAAATATAGAATGATCTCATAAACTTATTTCTTCAGCTAAGTACTGAGTATCTGTGTCCTGTACAAGGAATTATTTAGGACACTTTCAAACTGTCATATTAAACTTTGACCTACGACCTCCGTGAACAAAGACTTCCTCCATCGAGTAGTTTCATACATCTTCAATTATTCCAATAAATCCTTATCACAACAACACCCACCCACAATAATGACCATCTTTTCACCTGGTAAATATTTTAATATTAATGACTGCAATCTTACTTGTAGGTAGTTCTTCTCCAGTGACTTTTCAAGACATTCAATGCATTTTTCATAATTCTCCTCCCTGAGGTAGTGCAATCCGAGAGACTTCTGAGCTCTAGCACTCTTGTGATTTGAAAACTCCCAAGCCTGCTCAAAATGTTCCTTCTTTCCTGTTACCTCTCCAAGCAGACACCTCATCACAACAGTCTCCTTGATTGCAAGCTGATCTTTGATCACCTTGATAGCCTAGAATTAAAAATAATCCCACACCAATGTCTCAAACTTTGAAAATTCTGTTGTTTTTCAGGAGGTGTAAGATGAAATGTATCAACTGTAACATGGCTTCTGGTGTGGATGTATTGGGATTGAAATTTTAAATACAACAAATTATTACTTCATGGGCTCATTTATACCTTAATTTTACGTATACTTAAAACAATGAAAGGAGAGTATAGCTAAATGTTAGCTCTCCTTATATATTGCTCCTGGTGCTCAAGGGTCTTAACCTTTTTGTATTAATAGTTAGAGCACTGTTTACTGAAAGCTAACGAAACCATCATCGACCAACCCAGGGATATGAAGGATATGTGAAGTAAACAGACAATTCTATTGTGCCATCATCATATTACTCACTGTACTTCTGGTTCTTCTAAAACATTTCCTTGACATTTCATCAGCATTTACCTATAAAATATCATTCTGACAATCTGAAGCCAACTTTATGCCATAGTTGTATCATAAACTTGAATGCATTTCATTTACCTTTTCTGCTTTACCGAGCCTCTTGTAACAATCTACGACATCCTGCCAGAGTTGCAGCCGGTAAAAGACTTCTAAAGCAGCGCTGGTAGAACCAAGGTCCATGAAGAGAGAAGCTAGTTCCTTCTACAAGCAAGGTAAAATCAAACCCCATCATGAATGAACATATATTTCAAGAGACTGTAGAAAGGGACTAATAATAAAACGTAAAATAAAAACCCAAATCCTGCAGCTGTTTATTCTGCATAGAAAGCAGAAAAGATTGATTTTTAGCAACCTGGAGGCTGGCTTGCATAAAGCTATCCTCTTTAATGCCAATGGGTATGCACGAAAATCTAACAACTCATACAAATACCAACACAGATGAAAACAATATAGATGTTCGTTTGCTTTGTAAAAGAGACTAATTGAATACCTCTCATCTTACAAGTAAACTATTACTGAAGGTTGTTGCTTGAAAGTTACACACACATAATTTAATACATTGGGAAATATATTCATAATCATACACTAACAATTACCCTCTGGTCTACAACAACATCACAGCAGCCATGCTTAGGACAAGTCTACTTTACTGTCAGCCTAATTACTACTAGCCATGCCTAGCATAATTCATACATGGAACTCTGGTCTACAGCAATTCCACAGTTGACATGCCTAGGACCAGTCTACTTTACTGTCAGCCTATTTACTTCTAGCCATGCCTAGCATAATTTATATATGGAACTCTGGTCTGAAGTTGTCACTGTCGTTAAGTGACTAAGCTAGTTACCAACACTGCATTACCGATGGCTATGATTTCAAGTGGATACTTGCCTCCATGTCCCATTTTGGTGGAAGGTTTACAGCATAGATATACTGCAGTCTGTGATAAACTGGACATACCCCATCATCAAAGCTATCCACAACTGTCTATGATAACAAAACACAAATATGAAATATTGTGAAAAAGTGGAGAGTGACATGACTATAGAAGTTACTATCAAAAAGAGAAGAAATGCATACATTTTTAAGTGTGTTTTCAGGAAAGCCAACAATTCACATAACATTGATCAATCAGGCAGCAGTGTTATTATAACTGGTTACGATAGTAGTCTTTTGATAACAATCGTCAAAACTTAGTTCACCTAGCATTGAATATTATTTCAGAAAATGAAGTTTTCTAGCACCAAAATATTACTCCAACACTTTAATGCCCTACTTCCCAGACATTTTCCCCGGCAACCCATGTTGTAATTTCCCTGGCCACTATCTAGATATTTCTAAGGCCTGATATGCTGCACTATATAATCCCGGGTGATTATGGTATAACTGTATCATAACTGATTTCATTATGCATTGGATGAAAGTTTGTAAACAACAGTGCACACACATTGATCACAATTTGGATGACAAATCACTTTGTAGCTGGGCGGATGCATACTGTCAGATTCCATCAGAAACATTGTTTAAAGATATGTTTTCTGTCGGCCACTTTGCGACCAACTGTAAAAGCTGTTGACCCATTTTATCAGCTTACCCAGAATTACAAAACAAACTTTTATTTCTAAGTTACTATGGTATTGTCATGGTTACCCTCCTGCGGTGGATTTTCAACGTACCTGCATCTGCATCATAGACCTCTCTACTTTACGTCTTTTGCTTCTCTCTAACTTGCACCTCAGAGCGAGGGCCCCAATCTGAACGGACCAATACTGTGGCTGTTGCAATACGCTCTGCACGATATAAAACAGATTATATATCTAGCATTACTGATTCCCATTCCACTCTGCAACGACCTATATTGGTGTAACAATTGCAAAGGATTCAGAGCTACACTTCAGGCATCATCATGGTTCATGTGCGATGAGAAAATTTAACTTCTCTCTGAGTTCCTTCACAGAATCAATTCTTCAAATTTTCCCTCTTATTATTTTTTTGTGCTTATTTCAAGACTTTCTTCATTAGTGGTAAGATAACAGTAATATTAGCAATGACCATTCAATTCCTGCATTCTGGTTACAACCAAGCAAAACCCATCACATCATGTTGGCATGGTAACTGTTTGGGTTCAGTGGCTGATTGGGCATAAATTGCTACCAGGTCATTCATCCAACAAGCATTGACAAAACTAGCTTTCGCAAACAAGAGGAAATCAGCGCCTTGGCATCTCAACCCGGTGACGATTTTAGCCCTTTGAACCCGGAAGCACGCTGATTCTAAGCAAGTAGGCCAATCTGTGCCTGTTTTGATTACTAGTACAACTCCCATATCTGTCTAAGCAGTTCTTCCTAGATTACAGAAACCATCATGATTGTCCCATAGGACAGGATAACAATTTTCCATTGTATTCTACACAACACTACATATGGAATTACAATTCTATGTTGAGTGTTCTACAAACCACCCACTAAATATCTCTGTTTCACTGAGAGTTCTCCTATGTATGGTTTTCGTGCTCAGGTAAGCCAGAATGAATTTTATTTGAAGTGTAATTCTTTGGCAGTGGTTCCTTCCATTAACCATTGCATAAAATACCAATCATCTTTGTGTCATTCTACTTACCACTACGTAAGGTAACAGCTCTTCATTTATTAAATCATCTTTAGGCGATTTCCTTTTGTGGTCTAAGCTGAAAGATGAAATTGGGATATGTCTTCTCATGAGAAGGATAGTACGTCTAGTCAAAGGTGGGATATGTTTACTGGCTAGAGGGATATGTTTACTTGCTAGTGGAATATGTTTACTCACCAGCAGGATGTTTACTCACAAGAGGGATATGTCTACTTGCTAGAGGGATATGTCTACTTGCTAGAGGGATATGTTTACTCACCAGAGGGATATGTTTACTCGCTAGAGGAATGTTTACTCGCCAGAGGGATATGTTTACTCACCAGAGGGATATGTCTACTCACCAGAGGGATGTGTTTACTCGTCAGAGGGATATTTTTACTCACTAGAGGGTTATGTTGACTCGCTAGAAGGTTATGTTTACTCGCTAGAGGGATTTGTTTACTTGCTAGAGGGATATGTTTACTCACCAGAGGGATATGTTTACTCGCCTCAAGGATGTTTACTTGCTAGGGATATGTTTACTCGCTAGAGGGATATGTCTACTCACCAGAGGGATATGATCAGAGCTTGTTCTCCTCCTGACAGTCTGGGAATCTCCTCTATTCCAGCATCTTTGAATTTCACATTATTGAGTACTGTATCATCCTCTAGCATGAGATCCTGTCACATAAAAATTAAAAACATATTGGTTGAAAAATTACTCTTTAAATATTTACCTTACACTTCTTTAAAATTGTTCTTGAAATTTGATATAAATTTTAAATCACTGCAGTGCATCATTCAGTGCATCATTCAAGTAATCAACTTTTCAAACCTCTATGACACTGAAAATTGCTCTACAAGAATCATTGCCCCCTTTGGGTAAATAGTTTGCACATTCTAAGATAAAAACAAAGCCCTCTAGCTGTTATCTGGTACAGAGATGACCGTGACTCTGCTGTTGGTATACAAATTGATAATATCATGACACTGATCATGAAAAAGATTCTCTTAATCTATAACTGCAAAACATTTACCAACCTTTGGTAACCCAGAAACAGTTTCCTGTTGGTCACTGATTCCTCTGTTCACATCAGAGTCTGTCTTTTCTACTTTCAAGAAGAGTTGAGCTTTGTCCTCCTGTTGGAACCTCGTCCTCTTGCCTAGAGCACCTGGTAATTAAGCACGATAATAAACAGTAATAGCACATCTGAATGAATGAACAAACAAGTGAGCAAATGATTGAAGGAACGAATGAATGATTGAATCAATGAATGAACCAATGATCGAGCTAATGAATGAACGAATTTCAATTTCATATTATTCCAGTATAAATTACAAAATTTATAAATAGGACACATAATAATGATACACAAAAGACGTAAATGTACAATCATGAAAGCATGACCAAATAAGAAATAAGATGGAGGATTAGAAGGTTGAAAGATTAAAAGGATTATAACAGATATTCTAAGAACCCATTTTGAATATAAATGGTTGCTCTGTAGATAAATGAGTTCTTAAAAAGCATAATTCTAAAAGTTGGCAAGATAGTAGGATTTCGTAGATTGTACTAGTTTGTTCTATTGCACAGAGAGATCAACTCGGAGTGAAGTGGATGATCTTTAGAAAATATGTATATTCTTAGCTAGTCTTATGAAGTAATTTCTAGCAGCAGTGTTTACTTTACCAACCAAGCTTTCATAGTCGAGATAAATTATATTTGAGCGGTATTTCAAGAAACTTCTGATTCTTTTCTTGTCCTTTTTAAGTAGAAGGTGAATGATTGAATGAACAAAGGACAGAATGCAGGAAGACTAAAACAGTAAAACAAGGAACATAAAAAAAAGTACTAACTGAACAACATTGCATACACCACACACAGAAGAACACGTTATTTCAAGGCCAAGCTGAGCAATCTCAACAACCACAGACATCAACATTAAGGATTAATGAAACTTTAAAAACTTTGTTTTTATGAGTAATAATCCTCACCTGTTAGGTTCACCTCCAGTCCTGCCATTTTCTTTGCTGTTTGCAGGTGTTCTTGAGCCTCTGTGTACTCGTAGTAATATTGACATATATGTATGCACTCAAGATGAAACAGAACGGGCAAAAATCCGCTGGTCTCCTTCGACATCAAGCTCTCATTCCTCACAACTGTGAATGAAAGATAAATCCAAACATTTTTCAATGTTCTTTAAGAAAAGCTTCAATAGCTCCCAAATATATTTACAAACAATTCTGGAGTTTACATCTACGATAGTTTTGCAGTATTTCTGAGACGATTAGATATCTTGAAAACAGCAAAGAAATTTAGGGGTAAGGGATTGAACCAGTGACTGCAGGGTTACAAGTCCTGTGTTCTACCATTTGAGCTAGCCCATCCCTATGTATTGTAACCACTTACTGTATAACCATTACACGTTAATCTTGTGGGCAACCAACTTTTTCATTCAAACAACCGTAAAAGGAATTCCAAATTGAGGTGGAAGAACTATTAAATTTTGTTACTCTTCTAAGCCAACATAAAGATGACAATAAAGCCAATCAGAATAAAACAATTGTATGTAAACTTTGAGGTCCTGACATTCCTAGAAGGCTGTTCTTCTTTGTCAGATCAGGTGTAAATCCTTCTCATGCAAATTGTTGCTTCCCACTTTCAAAAAAAGTCATTTATCTGACATTCTCCAGATGTACACCCCAATACGACGTCTCACTCCAGTAACATGCATTTATTACAAAACATCTGCCGTAACATACATGGGGTGACAGATCATTCCAAGTAGCCGCTCTTCGCCTTTGGAGTGTATTACCACTAGAACTCAAATATTGTGCTTCCCTCACTTTGTTAAAGAAAACTTCTGAAAACTCATCTTATGCAACATTCATCAATGTTAACCAATAATTCTTTTGTTTATTCGTTTTTCATTTCTCTTTTCCTTGGGTAGATACGCATGCATTATAAATCAATATTATTATTACTATTTTTTACTGTGATGAAACTCTTTAATAGTGACAACCCAGAAGACAAATTAGTATGACTATAGTTAAAATAGTTGAATGAATATTAACTGTTTTTACCTTCCTCTAGTCTTGATTTGATCTTCTGATGGATATCTGGGTCACGACTATCAAGTATCATCTGTTGCACCCACAGACAACGGAGCGACCACCAATCAACAGTCTGTAAATGCAATGATAGAGAAATCTAAATCACTGATATGGAATAATGGTGTGTTCTTGCAGACACTCTGTAATCACCGATAATGTTACAGCCATCTACAAAAGGTCTGTAAAGCGGGGACAGGAAATCTTAATTCACTTCAATGGATTAAGATTGTATTAAGATTGGATTTACAAACCAGAGTGAAGCATTGCCAGGAAGTCTACTACACTGAAATGGATTAATGTTCATTGGATTAACTAAAAGGTTTCTTAAAATTCTTCCACAAACTTTCTCTACAATTAAAGTAGCTTTGTCAATGAACAGATTCACTTGTGGAATATAAACTGAATTTTGTAAATCACTTCAATGCAATATATTTATGATCATTGCAATCACTATACTTCCAACTTCTAGGTGTAAACAGTATTTTTCATTTAACAAGACTAACTGATCTATCAATAATCATACAATGAAAACTGCTGTAACATACAACATGTATACAAATGTCATTACCAAGCCATCATACGAAACTGGTTTCTTAAGATAAATGAAGAAATTTAGCAGCAAACCTTTCAAACATTTTTTTTTTACTATTTAGTTTCTAAACAACAGACAATTGAAATGTTCTAAGTTTTTTTTTATCAAACAGAATGATGAATTCACTTATCTTCCAAAGAAAATATCCTTACAAAATAAGTAATAAATGGTATTGATGTGCTACCTGAAGGGCAGTTAAGCAATCCCTGGAGTCGACAAGAATGTGTTTGGCCAGAAGTAGGAATACCGGGTGACTGCTGAGAGGATAGATGGAGGCATCATCTTTGTTCAAAGATTCAAAAACAAACTCTTTTAACTCTTCTTGCTGAAAAAGATAAAATGCAGAGAACTCTGCTAGATGACCTCAATGTATGTACACAAACACTGATTAACATCACAATAACTAGTTCAAATGTTTAACAGTCATACATGTATCATGTCGGGGAAAGCTTGAAGTTTGGAGCTACTATATAGTTTATCAAACATTACAAACATATCTGCAAAAAATGGATATTAAGTGTTAGTTGTCAAAACCCCATTTCCCTCTTCCTTAATTTATGGACTGAAATGTATTTAATAGCATTTTAATGTAGTCACATAATGGTTACCTTGTTTTCCCATTCCGTTGGTAAGACATCAGATGGAGAAATGTCTGATTTTGGTCCTGTCCAATTATTTTGTAGAAATACTTCCAGGCAAGAAATTCCAACGCAAAGAACTTGAAGTAATCTAAGCAAAAGACAATATGGAAACAATAATTCAATTTTGTTGTAATCCGGTCATCTACAGACTTCCATGTCCCACATATCAGACTGACTTCTTTCATTTATTTAGCAATTTGTGTGTACTGTTTAGTGTAATGAAGACAAATCTTTATTAGGAGACATCATCTTGAACACACACTAATGTACCTTACTCTATACTGGCAAGGGTTAAGCTGTTAAAGGTAATGTTTTGACACTTCCTGAACCTGAAACCGCTGTGAACTATAACTGTCAAAGCCTGACATAGGGAACTCTATACAAAGGCACAAGGTGAAACTGACAAGACTTGAAAATTCCTTTTACTTCGTGGAAATAATTCATGCATTACAACATAAACTAAGTATGTCAATTACTGTATGAACGAAATTATCCACAGAGACAAACCATCATTTACAATAACCATTGATGAAGGTCAGGAATTTACCTGTTACTCTGGTCATTGGTGCTTAAACTGATGAAATCTGCAATGTTTTTCTTAATAGTCTCTCCAAAGGCATCTTTAGAGATCTCATTTCCTAGAGCTAGTATTGACTGTGCAGCCGAGCCGTGCAGGACGTCCTTGTACTGACCCTGAAGTAGAAAGTTGATCTCAGGCACATCATCTACACAAGGAACAAAATGAGAGCAAATAGAATTATCAAGGGATGCAGCTGACTTTTTGAAGGGGAGGGGTGGGGGGGGCG
>JAAAKB020028271.1:0-14621 GCA_010014835.2 Apostichopus leukothele
AAGGAGATGTGCTGGACTATATTCACTAACATTGATCTGCACTAAGTCTTCCATATTGTACAAAGGACTGTGAGAGATGGGTACATCAGAAAGGGTGTATCAGCGAGAATGATATTGAACTACAAGAATATCTACTGAAAATATATATCAAAAAGAAATCAATTCTCTTCCAGTGAGCAGAATCTCACAAAAGGATAATTCAACAAAACTGTAGATCTAAACCTGTAAATTATTTTGTTACATTTTGACATAAAAAATGTGCAACTATTACTAAGAAAGTTGCACATCATTCCTTGGTTATCTCATCTTTGACTCCTTTTATGCCAAAAAAAGTCAGTTTTACAGCAAAATAATATGGGAAAGTATCATTTTCATTCCAGTCCAGCCCTGAATATTAATGTGTTTCTTGATACTGTATTCAACTTCCCTTTAATTTAACTAACTTTGAAACAGTAAAAATATAGAAAAACTCAGTATGGTATGAAATATTCAAAAATTGTATTAATTTCTCTGTTAAATATAACCCAATTTTTTTTTGGTGGAAGAGATTAATTAAAATGTATGACAATAGTAAGAGAACATATGAGAGAAGATGATGCATTAACAACTCTGTCACACTGTTCCTATGTTAGGAAGCCACAGATGGCTTTCAACACTATGACATGTCATCATGAATGAAAACCAGTTTATTTGTCTTTGTTACAGGCAGTGAGAGACATTACCAGAAGAGGACCATCGACTGTTGCCCTACAAGGAACAGATTGGAGTAAATCACTTTCTCATACCCTGAAGGATGTCACAAATGTAGTGGATTTGAGCTCAGTTCTTACAGAACCATTCAAAACAGTCAAATTGCCACATTCCTACTAAAAAGAGAAAAGTAGACTCACTCCAAAACACCTTTTGTCAAAGTCAAAACAGTCCTAGTCTATGAAGGCATGGAACCCAGTGCAGGTATGTTTGTTTGTGAAGGGAAATTCATCCACGGATGAATTCATTGATTGATTGATTGAGTAATATAAATCATTTCAATCTCATATGGATTTATAAATAAAACTTTTCTGATATGAGAGGCACTTGCAATACTTTTACATTCACATCATTGTTATTCAGTTAATTTATCATGCAACTCTTGTTCCCAACTTGAGCATCCATCAGATGAGACAAATAACGTACTACATCGGCTTGCAAAATATACTGTCTAAAGCAACACCCTCCCTTCACCTGTCAACAGCCCCAGCCTGGTTTTGATATAACTTCAGTACAACATACAGGCATATAGATGCAAAGCACTCAATGTCACAAGCACTAATACATTGTGAGGCTAGCTACTGTAGAAGTCCCGATCACATAGGACGCAGGGGCAGGTTTTCAAAGTGAGGAACAAATAGAAGGAAGGGGGCAGGGAACAAACATTATTTTGATCACTTCCTTTCATATCCCACTGTCCTATGTAGGATGAGAGTCCATCATCATCTACATGCATTATGGTAAAGTCATGATTCACATCCCTTCCACTCCCACCAAGTTTGGCTAGCCTTTGTCCAAAATATCCTATAAACAGCATAGAAAGGCTAGTTATTGTATACTGTACTACCAAACCTCAAGAAACGGTTGTACCTCCAACAACCTACATCCCTTCTAACCAGAAAATCCTCCCCATCCCTCTTCACAGCCAAGATGGATCTGGTTGTCTGTTAAAGCTACAAACTGACCATGCCACTAGTTAATTAAAACTTTCCATCTTCATCTTCTAAAAATCTTTTAAAAACTCAAAATTAACTCAAAGTGGAAGCTAACAAAAGTCAGCCTCTTGGTGCATCTAAAATTAGAACAAAGGAGACAAGAAGTAAGATAAAACAATCAAATGTGAGGATCAATCAGTAAGAAATAATTAAATGAATCTGTACATTCTAAAAAGCAGCTGGTTGCATTTTTGTGACTACCTAAATTTATTCAGATCTGCATTTCCATGTCTTTAGGATATTCGATGAAAGTAAACAATTTGAAATGTTCTTCTGCTACCTGTATAACAGAATGTTGCATAGATGTTCCCATGCTTTTAAGCAATATGAAATTCCAGGCTTTTTCATGACCAAACTATATTCCAAGAGTTTACTGTGTAGCAACAACCTAATGAGGACTTGATGTTAGGCTACCTACAGTAGGCATAAGATATGAATGCCTTTGGTTTATTTGCATAGAGGCTACGGTGAAAAGTTACAAACCATTCTTGACTGGATGCTCTGAATGAAAATTGTCATTTTGCTGAAAGAGATGCTTCTTATAGTTAGTCATGAACATATTTCAAAAAGAAGTGTTCATATGAGAATTTTACATCACTCTTTCAGAACAAAATCAAATATGCAAGGATACATTCAAGACCCAGAAAAGAGATATTTCCTTTTTCTTATTACGTTTCCCTGACTTTTCTGTTTTCAGACTTTAAGAGAACCAAGGTTACGTTACTACTACTGAGACAAACTAACAAACCATATATTGTTCAAATTCTATTGTATAATCCGAGATGTTACCAATAGCAACCAGCTGCTTAAACTGTATTAAATAACAACATTTCTGAAAATGGAAAATGTCTTTCTTATTTGTTTTATCAATGTTTGGCAAGTAATTTTCAAGAAATACTCCCTCCCATAGGGCTGTAGTCACCAGTAAAAATGGAAGATCTGAAAAAAAAAATGCACCAGAATTTAAAATATTTTTTTGTAGTTTCTGATTACCAGATATGAAAGCATGACCACCACCTTGCAAATGTGAGTAATCGGATAAAATTTATGTCACAGCTTTTAATTGTTGTGATACCGAAGCAACTTACAGGAAGACTGCTAGGTACTTCACAATATTTTTATGGCATTTATAGCTATCAACTTTGTGCACAAAACTGATGAAAAGTATCACAGGATGACAACACTTAGCATGACATAACTTAAAGAGAGCTCTTTAAAGAGTGATTAATAACATATTTTAATTGGTTCTAACAAATATGTGGCTGGTTTTTGTGAATATCATAATTTGTCTGATTCACACCAAGCTAAGCCGAGTCATATCAAACAATAGAGATTATCTCAGCCAGACCAGCAGTGCCTATTTGTGGGGAAACTGCACAACAGAAAAGATGCATCCATCACAGCCTGGCTGCAGGATGCTGTGACCCCCCCCCCCCCTTCAGCATCCTGCTTTTGACAAATTACCCAAAGAGAGCTATTTAAAGAGTGATTAATAACAGATTTAAATTGGCTCTTATAAATATCTGGCTCAGCATTTATTAATATCATAATCTGTCTGATACACACACACAAAATATGTTTGTGATTGCAAATATATCGACGAATGACACAATTGTGTATCTCCTTTGAGAAATACTTTGCCTTTTAATAACAGCAGTGGATAATTCCTAATTTGGTATACTGTACCACTTAAAAGCAACCAGGAACCTACTAATTAAAAATTTGCAAACCAACCTATAAAAGAGAAAAAAAATGTATTCTTCTTCCCTATCAAACAGATCATCATTGTGCAAGTTTTTTCACCAAAAACAGAAACTTTTAATAAAGCAATAAACAAACCAAAATAATATGAATAAACTATTAAGATCACCGGAAAATTTGAAAAGATGTGATTATGAACAGTGCTTGAAGCTAATGTACATCAGTGGAATGAAAACAGAACAAATTAATAATATTTAGTATTTTGAGTTGTGTAACAAAATTTGTAGCCTTATGCAACGCAAGCCTTAATGTTACACTGATATCCATTTTTTTTTTGCTTTTTCATTTTTGGCAAAGTAAAAAGAAAGAATCTAAAACTTTGTGCTTTTATTGATATTTCACTCTTCTTAAATTTTACTCTACTTGATGCATTTTCATTTATGTCTGAAAGAAATAGACTAATATTCAAGTAATCAAACAATAAGCATGATTACCTTCATTTTGAAAGTATTGTTACATCTTTGGTATAAAAATATGTTCCAATTCATGACCACTCCATGCTTGTGAGCATATTGGCCATAGACTGACACTAAACAATCTTTGACATAAAATAACCCCATATACTTTAGTACAGGGATCGTCAGTTTATTAACTTTCTACGAGGCTCTGAGAAAAATGTTCAGACTGATTCAAAATCTCAGCATACCTAGATTGAGCAATTTTCAGGGTAGAATGCTCAAGCCTAAGGCCTTAGGGGTTCACATACCCAATTAGTGCAAGATTCAAGAATCCATTTTATTTTTGGGGTGACTGGCTGAACTGAAATTCTTTCACAGGCCAGATTTGGTCATGGGTCCCCTTTTGAGAACCACTACTTACAAAATATGCCACAGCCGATGTGTTTGTAATGTGGAAATGCCACTATTTTGTGATGTCAACACTGCAAACAGTCTCTTTAAAGAAAAACAGATTTATGATTTTCAACTCTGATTAAATTGCATCCGTCGGTTAACTGATTCAACGAGGGTTGACTGCAAATTTGTCAGAAAACGCTACGAGCTTGACTTCTGGGGAATAACAGTAATCAATCCTCGATATTCAGCAACGTCCATGCACGTACTGCATCTAAATGTGAGTGTTTAAAAGTTAAAAAATAGAATGGCATATCTGAGGTGTGGTTTGTTAGCTGATAGAAATGTAAGCAGCTCGGGTTTGATTGCCATTGGTGTAACGTAAGTGGTTACAGACATAAAATCCCAACACTGTAACGTTACCACAGATCTTGGGAACACAAAGCCAGGTCAACGTAACAATACAAGTCTTCCAAACTCTTTACAGACTGTAATCATTACCGAAGTGACCAGACAGGTAGCCAAAACTTCATGTAATTTACAAACTATCTGCAGTGTGGAGGAAAGGGTACAACAAAGCACCAATTTCTCGCTGGAACTAGTTTAAAGCCACTAGGTTTAGGTACTTTTTGCCAATATTGCAAGAGAAACCAAGATAAGGCTGATCCAGTATTAAACCCAATACCACAAAATTCACCAGCTCAGGCAACTAACTGTGATAAAAATTCAAGTTGAAATGAACAAAAAAAAGCAAAGAAAATTCCTTAAATAAATGTACCTGCCACCTAAATCCTCTCACTGTAAACAATTTTACATCAATACCTAATCCATGGGAGATGTTTGATGACCTTATTCCTAACTATTCGTTGAACTATTTCTCACACATAGGCACCCATAATGCTCATCGAAATTACCTTGCTCGAAGCTCTTGCAGTGAACCGGTTCAAAATGCCGACACGTATATTATACTCTCTTCTTTCTGTAACCGCAAAATTTGACAATATCACCACCTTTCGTTTAAATTCTCTCCGTGAAAAACCTTAGTCCCATTTCCACATTGTCTTTCTGGCAAATGACTATCCTGGCGTACGAAATCCGGCTCTCTTTGGCGATCAACGAACGAATTACCTTGCTATCCTTGCACATCAATGCCACTCTAGAAGTACCACTTGTTTGACACGTTGCAGACGTCCTTTCTCAAAGTCACGCCATATATATTTTCTTCTCTCTTCGCAGATTGTGTTTTGCAGCAATGTGTCGACTTTCCACCTTTAAATCTCTGACTGACTAATGCTGATGACCAAATGCTAATACCAACGGTGCTAGACAACCGCAGATGATGGCTAGAAGTTCGCATTTTGTAAAGCCAGTCCTATTTTCGCTCTCAGAGTCTGAGTCAGAGGAATGATGGTGACTGACGATCTCTGGAAGAACGTGTACTGTGGCTACGTAAAGGAATGTCCCGGCAGAAAACAACATAGAAATACCAGTGGCATTTATTGATGACAAGGCTTGTTTGCTGGCCTGAAATAGAGCGGAAAAAAAGAAAAGGACAAGTTTTAGTTCCATTTCCGATTGGGTAAAAATTCACATATTTTTTCCATACTAGCTAACCTGATTTTTTTATTTACAAAGACATTATTAAATGTAACAAGCTATGGTGAATGATTACGGTCAACTATGATATGTATCACCAATAAAAGTCAAAATACACACTGTTATGACAAAACTGACTGTTTCATTAATGTGGTCATTTGGCACTAATATCTCAATTTCAAACTCCATTGGTTGAGTATCTGAGTAAATAAAAAATTCTATCAGATAAAATTGTGATATAAGACAAATTGTTAATAATAATAATAATATTCGATTTATGTAGCGCTTTACACCAGCGATAGGTCTTAAAGCGCTTTACAGACGTTATATTACCCCTGGCCAATGATAACCTGTCCCAGAGACAATCTCTCCAGGCGGCTGCACTTATATAATGTGCCCAATGACAAGTTACCTCACAGGTACCTATTTAACCCCTGGGTGGAGAGAGGTAAATTGAGATAAAGCATCTTGCCCAAGGACACAACGTAATGAACTAGGCAGGAATCGAACCAGCGATCCTTGGATCACAAGCCCAACAACGCCTTAGCCAATTGGCCACCATGCTTAATAAACAGTGTCACTCAGTACCCTACATGATGGTACTAAAGTAAGACCTAGAAAACACATGGAATTTCACCACACAGTATCCTGCACTATGGTACCTGTAAATTTTATGATGACCATAGATTTGATGACTAAACTTTTCTGCATTGCCCTACCAAAAATAATGTTGTGAGAAAGTATAGTCTGCCCAAGCAATTTCCTGCATTATTGTACTAAAATAACACTGTGACAAACTATGCATTGTAAACACAAATATCCTACACTACTGTACTGAAGAGATAACATTTTGTGAAAATCCAGACTGTCCACACAATATCCTGTTCTATTTTTACTAGAAAAACATTGTCAGAAACCATATATACTATCAACACAAAAACCCACACGATTGTACACGAGATATTTTGAGATACAGTTCAATTGTCGAGTCAATCCAGCGATATCATGGTTACTTAACATCATTTCATACCACTGAAAAGGAATCTCTGGATCAAAGGAAATCACTTACATGACTAAGGCCAAAATAAGTTACTACTGTTGCTATGGGAGCTGACACTGAGAAAGCCAAAAGATGTTTACGGATTTTGTGCCGCTGGTAGTTCTCATGCATTAAAAATGTGACCAAGCCAAAAGCTGCTGGCGCCTGCAGAGGAAAAAACACAGAATACGTTAATTGTACAAAAATTTTCACGCACGAATACACATGGAGAGAGTTATTGCCTGATAATGCGGACGACTACCACTAAGTAATTCTACAAGAGCCTCGAGAGGTGTGAAATGGGAACCATTTTTAGAACCATTCTTGCAGAAAAATGAAAAGTATGTCATCTCCATAACATTACATGTAGAGATGAAAATAATAGGACACAACCCTGTTTCGGTATCTACTGTTGAGTTTGTTGCTTTATACTTGGCAGCTGTGTACTTGCAACCAATACTGGACTTTAAAGAATGCTTTCAAAGTTTTTAGAATGCTTTCAAAAGAAGGCGCTGTAAAGTTCTCTGTATGTTTAGCACTACTGCTATAGTGACATACACCCGCAGTTTGATTTCTATTTTGCTCTTTTACTTTTAAATGTTTCCAAAACAATATAGAATTGGTTACATGTCAATACATTCCAGTGATAGAAATACTGAAATTGGAAGTTCAAAAGAAACCAAAAACAAAATGGAATTCCCATTGCTTAACTTATTATTATTTTCTGTATTGAAGGCAAAAAGAGATTGTCTCCAATTTGCTGTATAGTAAGACCTGTATAGTCTATGCATCTGTGAAGGTGTCGTACCAATTATAGATTTGGAAATTTTGCGATTTTGTTTCCTTTGCAAAGGTTTTCTGCACAGCCTTTTACCTTATGTAACATAATTGCAGCAAAAACAATAAACTGGACATCTGCACGGGATCCAGATGCTGCAGCTCCCATAGCAATCCCATCAGCTGGAAAATAAAATAAAATAATGGAAATATAAGTAGGCTCTTAAACTGAGCAAGTTTGTCAAGCAACGTAAAGCCAACAGAAGCAGAAGATTGGCAGGTAATAAGGGGATTTCACATTTTATCCTCAGTTGATCACCTAACGAACTTTGACCTCCCTCTTTACAGTTTGAGATCTGTGTTATGCTGCTTTTCTTCAGGTGTGATGTCTGCAAGTTTAGAGTCACAGACACACTCACAAAACCTGTATACATACATCCCTACTTTGCATTCCCATTCCAACCCTTCCCTTCGAAAACTAACCAGGCATAACCTGCTTCACAGAGATTTTTGAATACAATGGAAGTTACTTTCCCCATAATGGGAGCTGGTGTTATCATCTGAATGTATGTTTGGTCAGTTCATCTAACCAATTTTTTGTCTTCTAACTAAGAGTTTCCCTCCATAATTCCGTCCCAAATTAACATTTTTTTTCAACAGTCAATGTTGAAACTAAGCATCTTATCATCTTACAGATAGTTGCACAAGAAGGATGAAAGAAGCATAGTGACAATTCTGATAAAGTTTTATACATTTGAAAATTGAAATCTGGGCGATTGAACTGCAGTGTTACTAGCGGTCTGTTCTATATAACAGGGACTCATCAACACGGTATGTTGCAACTGTTTTCAAATGTTTCCAATGGTTTTACATTGAAGACTGGAATAGAAATACATAGTCCTTCGTAATCCCCGACAATCCTGACTGTGTACTCACAAGTTGGCATTATCAATTTCAATCCTAAAGGCATCAGAAAGTGTTGGAATATCCAAAAAAAGGAAGACAACTTATCAAAACAGCTAATCATAGGATGAGTATTTCATTAAAAACAACTTAAGCATGTTTAAAGAGACTCACCAGCAGCATGAACAACTAAACCTATAGTAGCTGTTATTTTATTTGAACCGGCCCTCTGTTGACTTTCATTATCTGAAAGAGAGAAAGATAAGAGAAATGAAAGTCCAATGATTTGTTCAAAGAGTCCATACTTTACTGTGTACCTAACTTATCACCACGTTGGTTAACAATATTTAATATCAGTTTAAAAGAATAATTCACTTTCTCTCAACCTGTACATCAGATATGTATATGCTTTGGGGGAGTGATGGTCTCTTTTTTCGGATCATCTTTCAATAATATGAAAACCTCTGAATTATTCTTTCAATGGTCATACTCTCCAACGTGTCGACATAACCAATACCTTAGTTGCATGTATGGATTCAAATCTTCTTTCTTAGGGTTAATCATATCTTGTACCAGACTTGCAGTATGAGTACAGCAGTATGAGTACGAGTACACAAGTATGAGAACAGGTAAAAGTTAGAGGTATGAGTACCAATATGAGTACAAAGATCTTAAATGAGTGCGAGTACTTAGTCTTGTATCAGTATCTGTATTAGATTTCCAAACTCCCCTGAGCATGAGTACAAAAGACAAATTCATGAGGTTGATTATAAAACCAGACACCTATGCTTGGGTAAACACCTTCTCAACAGACCTTCTCAAAGGTACCTTCTCAAGTGGCTAAAGGAGTCATCATTATCGTTAGATTGAAGCAGTTTATACTTTCTGACGGTGACTGTCCTTTACAGTATACCATACTATAATAATGTATTTCATCTTGCAAAATAAAGCCATGTGTCTTTGAAAGGTCAAAGTGATCGCAGAAGTAGCTTATTAAACTCATGACATGTGCTTAGATGACTAGCCATCTCAGCAAACATTGCAGCTTACTGTATGTTAAGTAAACTGTGACTGAACAACCGCTGGAAATGTTAATTGTTTACCTGATCAACTGCACACACATGTTACCCACATATTTATCCTACGATCTGGAGTTATATGTATTCACAGCAATGTCCAAACTATAAATTATCATAAAAGGAGCCAGGCAGTAACTGGATACAGTCCTATTATATACTCAAACATTTTACCCAACCTATAAGTCTTCCGTAAGGGCTCAAAATGGCAGTCTGGATATGTAGGTTAAAAGTCAAGTATTTTGTTCTCTAGTAACTTAGAAGGTATTAAGTAAGATGGCAGAAATTTGTTTGTAAAACAGACAGGCAATCTGGGACAAATTGTTTAGTGTTTACACAGTTTGATAATTTTGGTAAAAACAGAAAACATCCAAACAATTGCAGTTAATACCTTGACGGCTCTGTCTATCTCATCCTATTTGCTCCATTTTTCTTTCTCTGCTCCAATCTACTGAATTAGCATGATAGTTTTTCTATTATGTAAAAAAGTTTTACTACAAAAGAAGTAATGTTAAAATGAGAAACTTGCCAAGGATACTCTCAGTATACCTCTTGGAAGTCAGTCTGGTCCAAAACCCACTCATATAGAATGGGTGATATTTGGAGGAATCAATGTCCTAAAGTACTTATCAACATGTCGCACTGTAAAACAGACTTGTTGTAAGTCTGTACTCATCATCGTGTTCTAGCATCAGTGTCCTGTTCGGGGGCATTTTGTAAATCTAGCGTAAATACTCGTGCAAGATTACGTAGTAGTTTTTAGAGCCCTTGTATTCCCTCTTTGTTCCAAGATGAATTCTTATAACATATAACATACCTGCGGTTGTACCATGACTGTGTGAGCCTCCACCACTGCACTGGTCTACCAGAAGCATAAAGACAAAACCGAGAACTAAGGCAACTCCAATCAGATGATGAGCTTCCTCTACTGAACTGTGGTGATGACCTTCTTCGTGTGTCTCTTCGTGTTCTGATTAAGGAGAAGGAGGAGCAGCAGAAGTATTTCATCTTCACATTGTTTTAAAAAAAGAAATTAATTGGTAATCCAAAGATGGTAATCCAAACCTTCATTTAAAGAGACTGTATTTTGGAACGATGTCAAGTAACTTAAATACACAAATAATAATTTGTTTTTCTTTTTTTCGGCTGCCTGTGCTTTTCAAGTCGTTATAAAAAACAAACTCTTATGCCCCGACTTTTCACTGTGAGAAAAACAAGTACCATATATCTTAACTTTGTGATTGTAGGGAAACTGTCAAAACTTACTTTTGGCTGTCGTGATAGACATCGATTTCTGAAATGATCTGCGACATAATGTAAATTATTTAAACATACAGTAGGTTCCCTTTCTGTTTCCTTCTTTGGCTTACCTGCGGAATCGCTACGATCCCTTTTTCTAATCATTGGTTATTATTAAATTGTTGAGACAACCTCTTAACGGAATGAACGGAGAAAACAGAGAGGGCGCTCAATCGGGCATCTGCGGCTTTTATACCATGTGTAAAGGAATGTTCTAGTAGGCTGTGAATATTCATGAAGTCTGCAGAAACACTTTGTTGGCGAGTTCCAGTTATGTAGAACGCGTGAGCGCATCTGGGATCGTAACAATTGGAAGACCCGGAGAAATGATAACATGTTACGTAATAGGGCAGATGAATAAGTTGGTTACATAACAAATGGTATGCCAAAAGTATCCTTGCAGGTAACTTCTATACCAAAGTGTGAAAACCACATAATCGGCGGATCTCATCTTTTTCCAACACATGTTTTTGTCGAGTTTAACATTCCATAAATTTCTAGTCTGAACTTACCCTCTTTTATTTCAGCAAACAATGAATGTATCCCCTCCGGAATGATCACTGCCAATGCCGTCCCGACCAGAAGACCAGCTCCAAGAACAGTTATCATCCGTGTTTTACCCTTCAAAGAGAAATTATGAATTTCATAATTAAGATCGCAATTTGACATTTCAGACTACAT
Organism: Apostichopus leukothele; assembly: GCA_010014835.2. Classification (NCBI taxonomy): domain Eukaryota; kingdom Metazoa; phylum Echinodermata; class Holothuroidea; order Aspidochirotida; family Stichopodidae; genus Apostichopus; species Apostichopus leukothele. The sequence continues at coordinate 11,669 of JAAAKB020028271.1, forward strand.
GTACATAAGCAGTAGTGATGAGTACTGAGTGAATGGTATCTGACTATTAGCAGCTGTAATAGCAGTAATTCAGTATATTTCAAAAGATTTTGGTTTTCTTATTTCAAAAACTTATTGTATATCACTCTATCCTTCCCTCCGATGAAAGTGCTCCATAAAGCATTTAATATAATTTAGTTAGTAAATTAAAGGCATCTCTCAGGTGTAGGTTTCCATCTGTAAACATGCTGTATCATAACTTATCCATACACATATTAACCCCAAAAACTATATATTAACTTTTAAAATTCCATTTTTTTTTCTTGCATATGAGCATAAAGTCAAACCACATTCACTGGAAATACCAGATCATCCTATTGACGACATAAGGGTTAAATAAACAAATACAAGATTTAGTTTTATTCCTTTCAAGGCTACAATGTACATGTTCTCAATATGCTTAATGCTTACATTTTCTAATAATGTTCATTGAACTGTTCATTGATCAAGTCATATGAGTATTTTAACCTATTTGTAGGAAGGGGAGGGATGGGGGAGGAGATCTGTCTTTGATTGTGAAAAGTCCAAAACTTACTGGTTTGGATATTTACGAGTGTCCAGCTTACCTGTCTCCCCACAACCTCTTAACACTGCATATTACTGGAATGTTACCTATGACTGGCTCCACAGGTTGTGGGGAGACAGGTAAGTGAGGAACGAAGTAAATAATAATGATCATAGGTACCACACAAGTCTTTTACTGTAAGTATAAAATACATGTATGCATGTGAAAGATGTAAAAGACAGAAAACAAAAGTACGATCTAAGTGATCAACTCACAGTTTTGCTTTATAATGTATGGAAACACTAATGCCTATAGTATACTGTACATGGTTTCATGATTATTTATAGTTTACTTCACTTTTGCCATAGTTACAGTAGTACCATTCACAGTTACTAAACTACAGATAACATACTTGGACACTTTTGCTGCTACTTTAGCTTACCACAGTCACAATAGGAATGCTTGAATTAGGCAAAATCTTCAAGGGTTTGCCAATAAAAACTTAACCATTACACACTATATCTGTGAGTCTAAAAGAAGCAGCTGTCTTGACCCTAATTGTTAATTACTCCCTAATTATGAGTTTATCCCTTAAAGTTTGATTGATGGGTTTTTATACTTTCATGTATATTATATGGCTCAAGAAGACATGATTCTTGAATCTACTTTACTTACAAAACTACACGGTCTACAGTTGTCTAACTGTTAAATATTTGATTAGTTTCACACAGGCCTACATCACATTTATCCTAACCCTAAAGTACAGTAGGCTGGCAGAATTCTGTGGGTCGTCTCAGGTACTATGTAACATGTCAGACTTAATGAGGACTGATATGTTTAATGGTTTCAATATATGTTATGGCTAATTAACTGGTTGTGGGTTGCATGGCTTGATATTTCTTGCTTATTCACCCGATCTGAGTCAGTGAGCTGCGAGGTGCATCAAGACAAAAGGAAATTAATTATTCATTTCTATGCATCATGCATACAGCAGTGAAACCTAGGAGGGTAAAATAGCATGCAATGTTTGAACTGTTCATAATGTAGTGTTTTACACTTGTAAAGTATCTGCATGACAATACTTTATTGACAGACTATATTTATTAAAGACTATTAAACAGACAAAAAGGTGGCTTATGTAGATACATTTTTGCAAGCCAAATACTATAAGTTCAAATTTGTCATTGTCAAATACATGGATTGGAAGCTCAGAGGGATTTCAGGGTGAACAGTGCAAGTGCTGCTGTCTCTCTAAGATTGGATAACGCAGAAATAATGAAATTCTTATTTTCCCAAATATAAATTAAATAATCATTGTGCCACTATTGCTTCTTTACCTGCTGATGGGTTAAATTTAGTGTGCCATTCTTATTTAAGTCCTCATTATACTGATCAATCTTGATGGTCAAAATAACCTTTTTTTGGTACTATTGTAATGTATATGATCATATAATTATGATGATGAACTTTTCAAACAATTCAAACACAGAACATCCTGTGTTTGTGTACAGAACAAAGTGAAACATTACTCGGTTGCATGCACAGCATGGTACTGACCATTCCATTCATAACTGTACATTCTAGGCTAGATAGTTACGAACACACAGTATCTTATATATGCAAGCACTAGAAGTTAAGCACCACTACTGTATGTAATGTCTTTGGAGAATAAAGTTTTTGTAGCAGAGTGAACCATTTGAAGGACACATTCAACAGATACCCTTGAGTCAATGAATGCTTCCCTTGCAGATGAATCCATAACTGTACAAGTCTGAGTCCAGCCTGAGTCCTGAGTCCAGCCAATTTTGTCCACTGTGTTGGCCTCATTGTTTCTCAACATTCCTATTATTGTTAACCTATATATGCTGAGGACAAGATATTTGCTTGTGCAAGTGTGTGATTAAACAGTTTGGTTGGATTGCTCTGATGATACAATATACCTATGATTTTGTTTGAATATTTGTTTTCATTCATTTGATCTTTGCGAATGGGCCAACAAATTTGGCAAAAACTTTCATGATGATGATGAAGCCCTGGATGGATTATTATAAATAAGCCCAGGCCTACATCATAAAGCAGCAAAACCCATTCTAGAGTTAGGTATCGGTTACTTCATTTTTACAAGTTAGAATGCATCATGACAACTTCATTGGAATATTTTTTAAATTAGGCACTTAAGTGACTACGACTAATTAGTGTAATGACTATGCAACCAACAGTCTGGCAAATAACTTAGCGAAATAATTATATATCTGACTGCCGGTTAACTGAGCAAGGAGCAACATCTTTACTTCATCAATAACTAAGTAAATAGCTCTGACTTTACTTAGAAACGTTTGACTGTTATGCTATGGTACACAGACCTGCCAACCTCCTCCCCAAACGCCTCCCCCCCCCCCCCCCGACCCC
>JAAAKB020028382.1:0-14619 GCA_010014835.2 Apostichopus leukothele
GAGTACTGTATATACTGCTCACGAAAAAGATACCTTTCAGAACATCCTTTACATTCCCATTCCACCTCCAACCTCTCCTGTCCTCCATAATAAAGGCTTATCGGTGGAAGGGAAGGTTGTCAAATCGATTCAGAAGGTAGGAGTTGATCTTGAATAACTTACAAAAAGACTGTACATTTTGTTTTGAGAAGCAAAAGTACTTTAACTGTAATTTGTCTGTTTAATGTTACTGAATTTTAAGTCCTTGACATATGTGGGCACAAACTCCGACCCTTATCTTTCTCTTTGTTTGCTAGGGGGTCCTCCCTCGATTGTGGAGAGAGGTCAGGAGTGCCCACGTTGCCATGAGGTTGTGAGAATGGCTGACCTACCAACGCATTTGTGTACTTTCATAACAAAATCTGTGACGTGTCCTCAAAAGCATGGAGGCATCGTCAGGCCTCCAGATAGGAAATTTAAGTGCAGATTTTGTGACAAGAAATTTTCGTCCCAAGCAAACTGTTCGAGGCATTCTAAGTCTCATATCTCTCCTAGGGCTCACGTTTGCCCTGTTTGTAACAAGGGGTTCTATCGGAAAGATAAATTTGTGGAACACTTTGCAATCCATAGGATGCCAATGATTCCAAGTTGAAAGCCTGTTTGCCGTGTAGGAAGAAATTAAAGAGGTTCAATATTAAAAACATTAATATAGCTAGTAGCCACAATATGTAGAAACAATTGTTTTTAATCATTAATTACTCGTTAATTGTAAAGTTAACTTGTTAAAACATATTTACAACAAAGTTTCTGTTTGGTTGATGGCAACCTTATTTATGAGTGCTAGCCGAATGGTTTGATAATATTTGCTGAAAATTGGGTACCAAAGTTGAGAAAGCTGATTGGTAAAAGAGACAAAAAATCACCCGACCGTCGACAAATAGTTTTTAATATTCGACAGAGATCATTATGAAGAATAACTGTACATATACGAAATGGCTAAAACAGGATTCTTGTTTCGGTTGGGAGATCTAGCCTAGCTTAAAAGTCGTAAGTGAAATACATGTTTGACTTTGTGTCTCCTTAAAGCATCATGGGGCTGTTGTCTGATCTCTGATAGCAGACTTTTCCTACTTTGGCAAGAGATGCATATTGTTATAGATCATGACACAGACTTGAAGTCATTCCTTGCTTGCAACGAGGACATAAGTCAGTACTGTAATTGTTAACAAGTTACACAGAGCAAAGGAAAGATGTCTTTGCTGGCAAATGTATTATAATATCAATAATTTAAGTGAGAGAACAAATGCCTGGCCAGTTCTTCTTTAATGTTAAAGCTTAAGGGTCTGGGAAAAAAAGAAGGACATAAGACTGACCATGTCTAGCTTGTCACATCACCTTTTTCGACAGTTAAATCCCGCTATACTAGCAGGGAAGCAGGGTTTCCCTAACTTTATCCCCCACAAACCCCCTGTGGAAGTCAGAGTTGTCCACAAACTCCCAACTTTTCGTCATTATTATACTAAAATACGCATAACATTGCTTCGTAAAAGATAAAGTTCATAGTGTAATATTGTAATGAAAAAAAACAAAAAGAGTTTGTCCATAGTATAAGACTTTTGTATATCACTTAATCATATAATATATCAAATTTTAGTTCAACAAAAGTACTCTAGTTTTGACTTTCAGAAACGTCTCACGAACCCCCTGGGATGGACTCACGCACCCACTGGGGGTTCATGCACCCCAGTTAGGGAACCCCTGCGCTATAGGTATTAAATTGTAATCACTTTGACAGCCCGTATGTTAACATAGAATTGTTTTGTGTGACAAAGTTGTTATGAACAGACCTGTTAAATATATATACAGTAATCAGTAATGGTAATATATTTAGTAAGTGGTGAAAAGAGAATAAAACCTGTGAAAACAAAGTTGTGTATGTTTTATTTCTTTTGTTTTTGTCCAGGAAGTTTTACTCTGATGTCTCATAGCAGAGTAGGTTGTCCTCAAAGTCGACTAAAAGAGGGAAAATCTGATTCCACCAAGATGCAAACATGTTTAACGCATAGAGCAACTTTGAGAGCAAGCACCGATCCAGGGAAGAAACAATTTAAATGCAAATATCTGAACTGTAATAAAGTGTACGCCTTTCAGGCCAATTGTTACCGACACGAAAGATCTCACCGCGCCCCTAGGGCACACGTGTGCGTTATTTGTGACCGGGGCTTCTACCGTAAAGATGAACTGGCTAGACATCTAGAAGCTCACAAAAGAAAATTCGCAAGAGTTGAAAAGCAAACAACTTTAATGCATACACGTTGATGACCCAATTTTATGCCCCTTACTTTTCATCCCATTGTTCAGGTAAAAAAAAAATGTTTTGTACAAAAGCTGTAAGTTAGCATTTAAGTTCTAAGAATCAAACTAGTTATATACATTTTGCTGTCAGTATTTGAATTAATGTTTTCTGTATTCCAGCATATTGCCAAGTACATGTAGCCTTCTTCAATAGTATAAAACAGTTATTTATCAAGAGGAGGTACTTGACAGACACTGGAATGAAAGGAGAATCATCATAGCAAAGATTTAAAATGTGCCCATATCCACCCAGAAAAGGGCACTCAAGGAGAAGTGATCTAATTGTAGTCTTCAGCAGGATGTACATTAACTGTCCAGAATAAATTGCTACATGGCAAATAAATAGCTTATTGCAACCAGCTACTTTTTAAAATAGCAAATAATTTTACTTAAACAATTTTATATATAACTGGGCGCAAGTCCCTTGAGTAAATCTTGTTCGCAAGATTAAAATCCTTTGTCAAAAACCTGACGTCACCCAATTCTCCCCACCCTTCTCTCGCTAAAATCCGTAGGAAATGTTCTTACTTTTGTAATATAGAAGGAAGTGTGTACGGTACTTATACAGTAGTTAATAGAAACACACTTTCCATACGGTATGGTATTCCCTTAAAGCTTTGCTGAACTGTGATATGAAAAGCATATATTGGTTTGTAATTTTATGGATGAGGAAATTGAATAAGGTTTACAGAATGGGTGACCTCATTTCCACCGATTTCGTACATCGATGCAAAATTTCAACCTACCGAGCTGTAAGTTTCACTTATTATAACAGTGTTGTGTGTGAACTGGGTTGTAATTAAAGAATGGTGCGAACACATTAAACATTTTTGTGAAGGAACTGATCTGGACTTTTTCCTTGCCAGTGCTGTGTCTTCGCAAATAATGGCGATGTACAGATACATATTATGATATTAGATTACATTAAGAGTCATGGAATGCGTCAGGTTGGATGACATGAACTGAGTCATATCTTTTGTTTTAAACCGTATTCATGATTTATAACGAGCCCTTTGTAGAAGACTATTTATTAGCAATCAGTGAAGTTTCCTCACAGTTTGACATTAGTCGGTCATTAGCAATCTGTTGAAAGTTCACAATTTGCTGCAAAGAAACATGTTGCGACAGTGCTTTTTCACTTATTTTAAAAACTTGTCAGTTAGGAAGTTCTAAATACATTTTAAGTCAACCAGAAACCAATATAATAAAATAATATGATAAAATAAATAAATACTGTAGATATATACATTTGTGAAGATACAGGTCAGTCTAATTACATGCACACAAGGACAAACTAAAGGGTGATCTGAACCACGGGCAAAAACTGTCATTGTGCCCCCTCCATCTGTGGCATACTGTAGCAAGCAATAAAAAAGAGGGGTTCCTGGATCCTCTCCTAAGACGTGTCTAAAATTACCAAACTTCTCACATGGATAAGGCCCACAATAGTTTAGCAAAAAATACACATAAATATCTCATAACTAAATCCGATTTCATTAAGAGTGTAAAAGGTAGTGATGACCTATTGGTCTGGGCATTGCCCGATTACCCTACCTGACAGTCCTCCTCTGTAGGCACATTTAAAGTCGGGTAAAGTAGGGTTAGAAACCCCTCATATTGCTAAAAACCAAACCAAGAAAAACAAAGAAAGAAAGAGAAACTGCTAGAAAATGAAAGATGACAAAATGTAAAGTTTTTTTCTGATAGCAAAATCGACTGTGCGTGTAAATTTATGATTGACTTGGTTTGAATAGGACCGAGATGATGAATGTGTGATATTTCTTACTTTCTTATTATTGTTTAGGAACTTATCATCCAGAGGGTTTCACCATCAATGAGGGTTCCCATCTTCTTAGCAAGCAACAGGAGGTCTTCGTCTCTGACTACGTTCCCCAAAACACAGGCCGCACCACCCCTGCCGCCAGTACCTCCCCCGTGGGCGGCCCAAGGAAGAATTTTGTTAGGAAGAAAGTCCGTTATTGTTGCGAGTTTTGCGATAAAACGTACACGAGTCTGTCCCACTGTCAACGGCATGAGAGAACCCACTTAGGAGTTAAGCCGCATCAGTGTCACATATGCTCTCGGGCATTTCACAGAAAAGACGTGCTCAAGAGGCACATAAAGACCCACTTTTGAAAGAACATTGTACCCTGTTCGTTATATCCGTAAAGTTTGGATATTCTGAACGGAATATAATTTATAGAGAGACACACACTTTGTTATGTTTAATACACATCCTGTAAAGATGACTCATTCATTTCAAACCTGTAATGTAACATTTTAGCTGCTTGTTTTGACTGTTAAAAATGTTTTGCTGAGTTTCTTGCCATGTAAAAAAACACTCAAAATTTTGCCATTCTATTAAAAATCAAACCATGTTTTCCAATGTACTTGCCAGGCACATTAAGACACCTTTTTTTGGGAGGATTATCTTGTAAAAGTTCAAGAGTTCTTTGAACTGTACCAGCCTTATTCAATTTAGTTTGTTTGCTATGGTATCCTTGGACGATTAATACGGGAGGGTTTGTTCAATTCTTGCCTTGTAAGATATTGCTCAAATTTGTGCTAAACTTGATAAAAGTAGGTATTTAAGCCACTTCTGTGAGATCCTGTGACTATACAGTATTAGTCCCTTGCACTGATGTTTTAATTGGACAATTAGAGTTTCATTGCAGGGAAAAAATTGGGGGGTTGTGGGTGGTAGTGGGTTTAAACACGGTTAACCACTAATTCATTACTTTTAAGCATATTTGCCAGCAACACTGATGAACTCTTGCAGCGAATTTTGTTTTACAGAAATGGAAATACTGATTCATTCGAAAGGTTAACTCAGTTTCTTTGTCAAATTCTTTTGGTTCCCCAACCCACCCCTCCCTCCCCTTTATTGGCTGTTACAGTGAACTTTCATCTTTGATGGGATATCATAAGGAAATTTCATTCTTACTGGCTTGATGCATGCTTACAGAATCTGCCTTTGTAATTCTTTAATAAAAACATATGTAATTAAAGAAATTTTGTTAACTAATTAAAGAAAAATCTGTAATTATTGTCATTGATGTGTCTGTATTATGTTGGCCTGAGCAACAAGAATCCAAGAAGGCTCATATGTATGTAATTTTCAGCAGGTCTACTGTTATAGTATGTAGGCCTCACTTCCCAATAAGTTTTTGTTTTGTTTAACTGCTGGCCATGGAATGGTTAGACTCATATTTCTGTTCAGATCATCCATGGGCTGCATGTGGGCCTTTCATGGGCTGCATTTTATTCTGAACGGATTGTTACTTTTTTAAAGGGGGGGGGGGAGGGGGGGAGGGAAAGAAAACCCTATAGAAAGATGACGTTTGTCAAGTTTGGTGCTAGAAATTGAAGGTTGAAAACAACATGTAAGGAAGTACTGTGGTTAAAGAAATTGTTATACCTAAGTTAAACCCAAACATGATGGCGATGATGGTGTTGTCCTTAAATGCAATGTTTTGATCTGGGTCGATTGAAAACTCAAAGACCGTGTCAGGTTTTCAGAGGTGCTTAATTGTCTTATACAAAGTTCTACATTAGTTTAAATCTCATATCATTTCCATTTTTTAGTCTACTGAAATGATCAAAAGTTTAATACGAGAAGTAGTTTCCTAGACGTTCTAATCCCATTTCGCAATATCCCATGGATGAAAAGTGGGATCGGGCATGGAAGGGAGAAAGAGGGAGGGAGGGACACCAAATTAATGTAGATTACACATATAAAATAAGTTGATGTTTGACAATTAAACATCTGGACACTACTGTTTTCACTTGTAGAGCAAGTTTGTAAAAATATATATATTTAGTGATTATTTTTTAATATCACTTTGTGCGTTTAACTATCAAGTTGTGTCGCTTGTGAACTTTCTGAATTGAGTCCCTCATGGAATCATCTTGCTACTTGGCTAGTCCTCTGTTGAACATGATTACCTCTGTACATTTGAAGTTTGCCAAACCACATACACCTTTGTTTAAGTTTGCTCAACTTCTGACCAAAAGGGGAAAACATTTGGAGTTACTATCTCCACTCTTTACCTAAACGGCTTTTCTTTTCTGTCTTTCTGTTTTAGGAATGCACTTGCGCTGCACCGCGAAAGGAAATCGGAACCCGTCAGTTCCTAACCGTCAAGCTCCTAACCGTCAAGCTCCCAAACGCCCCTCGACCCAACAACTCCCTAGTCCTAACCAACAAAACTCTCAGAGAGGGACACAAAATTTGTCTTCGACCGAGGCCGCTTCCCCCTTGTACGCTTGCAGCTATTGTGGCAAAAGTTATGACACCATGCACAAATGGAAAGTACACGTACGGTTCCATCAGCTTCAGGGACGTTTCCGTTGTCGTTTCTGTCCCAGAGGGTTCGCGAGATCTGGAGATCTTACCCGCCACGAGCGCGTTCACACGGGGGAGAGGCCGTTCGAGTGTACCTACTGTCCCAAAGCATTCACCCGTATGGCCACCCTTCGCGAACATGAAATGATCCACACGGGTCAAAGACCCTTTCAGTGCAAAGTTTGCGGTAAACTGTTCAGGAAAAAGAGTGTTATGAATTACCACGAGAGGAATAAACATTAATGTGAAGTGGGATACAGTATCATGTTGATTGTACGCAAGTCAAACTCTTAAGACCATAAAAAGACAACTTTTCTCCTTCATATATCTCGGTAAGATCAGAGCTAACGCCCTTGCTATAATTTGGCGTGTCGTAAAGAGTCTCCGTTTTCTTTTTTCCTTGTGTAGGACCATCTTCAAGGGATGATTGGTCCGAACGATCTCTTAGGCATGGAAAGGCTTCGGGTGTTGTGGCCTGGGAAGAATGGTCTCAAAGGTCGCTAACAGAAGTGAAATTTGCCTGTAAAATTTGTGGGAAAGGATACGACTCCTTTGACAAGTTAAAAGTTCATATAAACTATCACCAGAATGCCGGGCGGTACAAGTGCGGTTATTGTAGTAAAACATTCCATTCAAAGGGAGACACGAACCGCCACGAAAGAACCCATACCGGTGAGAAGCCGTACAAATGTTCATACTGTGGAAGACGGTTCACACAGATAGCCAGCCTCCACAAACATGAAAAACATGTCCATGAAGAAATAGAATAAAAAGAAAACCTTCGTAGAGACTACCTTAGTGTGACAAAAGAACCAAAGTAAATACTCTAAGATTTGTAAATAAAGACAGTGGGTTGTCATTATTTTATACTGTATATTTCTGGTTGGGTTTATAGTGTCAACCCCATCTTTTGGTGCTATCGCCTGTGATATCGCTGTATGTAAATGTGAGAGATGACAGAGAACCATCCACTGCTAGGAACCAATCTCCACTGTTCAGCAGATTCACTTACGGCTGAACAACATTTTCTGTGAAGTCTATAATTTTCTGTTTTTGTTCAAAAAATATTCAATAGAAGATATAGATAGAAGCTGACACAACTAAAAACTGGCCAAATCTTGATCAGTCGTATGGTGGTCGTAAGCACTTTGAGGTACATTGCACAACTATCTGAATTTATCCACAGTACAGCAGTCCAGTTCAGCCAGGTCTCATTTAGTCATGTAATGTTCAGACTGCTTGAGCTGCAAATGGAACCAGCCGCTTTATATTACAATGTCCGCTTCTACTCTCTGAAAAGATCCCAATAGTGCTGGTACAGTATTTTATGATCAAATTTATTTCATCGCTACTCATATATCTCCGGTTGAAAAAGGGGTGATAAAGAGAATAAATCCATCAGGTGTTTTAAAAGTTGTGCTTCATTTGTATGGCCAACTACACTTAATGGTAAGAGTTCATCAGCATGGTGCCAAGTTTTAGCAGGTTAAAAAGTGTTAAAAAAAGTCTCCAAAATTATGTTCTTTTCTGGCTTCTCCCAATTACTACGTGTTAAATCAGACAATTATAATGTTTCAGTGAATACGGGCTTTGGGAAATGCATATTGAAGTTGGAGTAACAGTTTATCATTAGTTGACTTTCTAGTATATATTTGGGGCCAATACCAACCATCTTTAACTTATCTACATGGTTCAAATCTTTGAAGAATTCAATAAATTATGTAAAATTTTCCAGACTTGTATTTATGGGTACTTCATTTTTATCGAAAGACTTCAGCAAGCAGATACAATCTCATTCAGAAACTTTTATTTCCATTTCTGGCGCTGTGGCCGAGTGATAAAGGCGGTGGCATTTGAAGCAATGAGGCTTAGCAATCGGGAGGGTTCTGGGTTCGATACCCGATCAGGTCATAGTAAGGTGGGTTTTTCATTCAAGAGCAATCTATGGTTTTCCCATCTGAAATAACTTACAATTCTAAAATTTGAATTGAAATGTTGAATTGGAAGCCTCCCCATGTGTAAGTTGTAATCCATAAGCCCTTGCGGGTTTCTCCCACATTTGTGGTCACTTAAGCGTCGTAAAAATAACTGCCTGATTATTATTACTATTATTATTGAGAGGTTAAATATTTTAGTGCTGCCTCATAAGGTACATAGTCAGCTAGTACTTAAGTATTGTAGTACAATAATCTCCTATACAGTAGGATTACAAATCTTACTTATCAAAGATCTCAACCCAGCCCACAATAAAATCCGCCGACAGATTTGTCACTTATCGAGTATGTGGACCCTTTAAGGCCTTAGACTTTGAGCACCCTACTGGCCCTACCCTGCACATTGCTAATTCAAGGTATAGTGAGACTTTCTGGTTCTGGTCCTTTGCTCCCAACCAATTTTTCTCTCTGGTCCTGAGAACCAGCTGACCAATGCCCATCTACTTACAGGAAGCCACCACCTAGATATCTTCAGTTCTGTGATATTTATTTATTCATTGCAAACTTTAGTGTTCCTTCTCTGATCATGTAAAGGAGCAGGTTGTGTGTGAGGTCTTCTTCAATTTCAGATACGAAAATGTATAGTTTTAACTGTAGAGCTTAATTGCAACAATCCCCAATGAGCAGATCTAATGATTGTCATTTGCTGTGTGTCCTTGTTTACTATTGCAGTAACTACCATGAGCTTTGTTGATGGCCATTGAAGTTTCTTTGACCAGCCTTTGCTCTTTTTATCTGGTATATGTAAAAACCACCAATATGTCCATAGTTAGATGCAGCAATAGAGCTAGAGAAATCAAGGAGTGTGATTCGTGGTGGCGCTGGCACTAGCCATCCTGGCTGAAAGAAACTAAAGTACAGTACTCAATGCTGAGTAAGCAGTAACGACCTGTGCTACGTAATGGCCCGCAATATTACCCGACATAACAAACACTGAATTACTAGCTGTTACATATATTAAAATAAAGTGCAACTTATAAACGAAGCTATAATCTCCTGGTTTTTGAAGAAAAGTTAAGTACTGTACAGTACTAAATGATGAGTAAGCAGTGATGACCTGTGCTATGTAATGGCCTGCCATATCACCCGACATAACCAATACTGAATTACATATTTAAAATAAAAGTGCAACTTCTGAATGCAGCAATAATCTCCCGGAGTTTTTTCGAGAGATGATACTCTGTCAAAAGTACCAAATGCAAAACGTGATTCAGAAATTCCCCACAATTCTCTTCTTTCTACTCCGACCTCCAGCGACTAGCAACCTGAGGTACATACAGTTGACAGTTACTGAATAATGATGTAGGCTTTTACCTTTAAAAGTTGATACTTTTCAATGTTGTAACAATGTCTCCTTACAAAGGCGTTTTGAGTACAAATGGTTCACACTTAATTGTTGCTGATAAAATCCGCAGAGGCATGCAGCACTACAGCGCTCCAACAAAATATTAAAATCTTGCCGTTTCTGTTTTCTTGTTCAGGACGGGCTCCCGGGAAGGGTAAATCCTCTGGTAGTGTGGTACCGAGACAGGAAAGGCTACACAGATACCTCACAGAAGTTTTAAGTTCCTCCTCAGTGAAATTTGTCTGCAAAATCTGTTCAAAACAATTTGACAGCATTGGGAAATTCAGGGCGCACGAAGGATACCATCAAAGAGCTGGTCGCTATAAGTGCGGGTACTGCGGCAAAACATTCCATTCACTGGCGGATACCAAAAGACACGAGAGAATACACACCGGAGAGAAACCGTACAAGTGTTCAGTCTGCGGTCGGGGGTTTACACAAGTGACGAATCGTAACATGCACGAGAACATACACTTACGCTAGGCTAATTTGCTGGTACATAGGCTCAGACAAGTGTTGTGAGCACTACCTGGTACGGTACGGTTAGCCTATCATTGTGCATTAAACAGTTTATACATGAAAGAATACACACCGGAGAGAAACCGTACAAGTGTTCAGTCTGTGGTCGGGGGTTTACACATGTGACGAATCGTAACATGCTTGAGAACATACACTTTCGCTAGGCTAATTCGCTGGTACGTACGCTCAAACAAGTGTTGTGAGCACTTACTTGTATGGTTAGCCTATCATTGTGCATTAAACCGTTTATACATGAAAGAATACACACTGGAGAGAAACCGTACAAGTGTTCAGTCTGTGGTCGGGGGTTTACACATGTGACGAATCGTAACATGCATGAGAACATACACTTACGCTAGGCTAATTCGCTGGTATGTACGCTCAGACAAGTGTTGTGAGCACTACCTTGTACGGTACGGTTAGCCTATCATTGTGCATTAAACAGTTTATACATAAAGAATACACCGGAGAGAAACCATACAAGTGTTCAGTCTGTGGTCGAGGGTTTACACAAGTGACGAATCATAACATGCATCAGAACATACACTTACGCTAGGCTAATTCGCTGGTATGTATGCTCAGACAAGTCTTGTGAGCACTACCTTGTACGGTACGGTTAGCCTATCATTGTGCATTAACCGTTTATACATGAAAGAATACACACAGGAGGGTAACCGTACAAGTGTTCAGTTAATGGTCGGGTGTTTACACAAGTGACGAATTGTAACATGCTTGAGAACATACTCTTTGGCTAGGCTAATTCGCCGGTATGTACGCTCAGCCAAGTGATGTGAGCACTACCTGGTACGGTACGGTTAGCCTATCATTGTGCATTGTACTGTTTGCACACTAGCTGGCAAGCCTCCCTTTCATATCTGGACAATCAATTATATATATATTTAATCTTTTTTACTTCATGCAAACCCACCTAAAGCATGCCATGAGGCTAAGGCACTATATTATATGCAACGAATAGTTCCAGCAGTAATCACTATGTTAATCAGTAAGGTATGGTATTAGAAGCAGAGTTTGGTTATGTCAATTTGTATGTATGTTATTCACTATTTTTACCTGTATTCCATGTGATCCTGGTTGACAGTAATATTATGAGCAGAGAAGGAGGGTTTATGCAGGTGCAGAACTATTCCTCCCCCCTGCTGTTCCCCGGAACTGCAAAACTATTGTCACCACCCCCCCCCCCCCCTTGTCCCGTTTATATTTTCCCGCATTCCAACCATTTTGGTGGGAGAATCAAATAGTCTCCAAGTACTTCAAAAATTGGAAAACCGTTTTCCCTGAAACGAAATTCACAAAATTTATCTTTGTTTTTTCTGTTCAGGGAAAATTCTATCTTGCCCTCCACCTCAGCAAGTCCATGAGCAGAGTTTGGTGCCTGGTCAAAAGGATTCCACCCATCAAAGTGATCTCCTTCCCTCCTTGGAGTCCTCACCCATTAGAGTTGTTGAATTAAGGGGACCTGAGCATACCGCTGCTACTACTTCTACTATCTCGTCACTTCCCCATCGGCATCAAATCAACCAACCAATAAATACCCCTGCAGGCAAAATCACTTCCACAAAGTCCCATGTTCGCTCGCTCAAAACAAAAGCCCCTACCTCCAGTTCACCTTCAACCAGGCCTAGTTTTTGTAGATTTTGTGGTAAATTGTTCACAGACCCTTTAAAATATAAAGCTCACGAGGCTTACCATGCCAAGTTAGGGCGGTATCCTTGTAAATTCTGCGGGAAAGCTTTCCACTGCAAAGGGAACATGGAGAGGCACGAGAGGGTACATACCGGTGAAAGGCCTTACTCCTGTCGTTTTTGCGATCGAAAGTTTGGCCAAGGCACACACTGCCGAACTCACGAGGCTACACATCATTTTGTAAATAAGTAAAAAAATTGTTCCTCTGTCAGAAAATTAACATTGACTTGTTAACTGATCAATGGTGATGTCAGGCAAAGATTGTATGATGTTGACATTTAGCCTAATTATGAAGAAACTAATATGTTTTGGATGAATTGTAGGGGAAATGCTTAAATAGTATTTAATATGTTTTGAAGTCCAGGGCAACACCAGATTTTGTGTGGTCACAAAAAGCATTAGCATTTCACAGACAAGCTTCTTTATAGTCAACACTCAACAACCAGAGTTCCATCACCAACTTTCCTTGGGATTTAAAATTTGGCATATTTTTGTCGTAGATTGGTTTTAAACATGAGGCCTACAATGTCACTTTATAGCTGACATTTCCTTGTAGTTGTGCAGAAAAAAAAGTTTCATTAAATAGCCAACATGATTTTACATGAATATGTTCACACAGAATGACAGCCATGTAAATACCCAGATGTGGCAGAATGTATAACACCAGTACTTGGTAAATTCCATGAAGCAATTTACAACATTAAATAAACTTCCACAAATTTTTGCCGTGTTAGAAATGAAGAATTAAATTGAACAAGTCTCAGCCAACAAGCACTGAATTCACTCTCAGCTTCCTGTATGAACCGTGTTCCCAGGAACTTAGGAAGAATGACATTTCCTACTGTAGCTCCTGTTCAAGTTCTTTCACAAACATAATTGTCTTTGTTTTTTGTATAGGGCCTTTGGAACCAAATGACTCTGGTCTCATGCTACAACATCAACAAGTTGGTGAGCGTAGTTTCATCGTTGAGAAAAGTTCAGAAAAATATTCTCACAGTGAAGCCGATGAATCTAATATGCCAGAAGAAAAGATTTACCATCGTCCCTCCATAAAAATGTCCAGCATTTCTCCTAGCTTAGTCCCTCTTCAGAGCTCTAAAAGCATAAAACTTACATCCTTGCATGGTCAGGGCACAGCCCCGTCAGATCTATCTCCAAAGTTTTGTAGATTCTGCGGAAAAAGGTTTTCAAACGTAGCAAAATACAAAGCGCACGAAATATACCACTCAAAAGCCGGTCGTTTCCCTTGTAAGTTTTGTGGCAAAGCTTTCCACAACAAGGCTAATCTAGTCCGCCACGAGAGAGTCCATACTGGAGAGAAGCCATTCCCGTGTAAATACTGTGATAAGACCTTTGCTCAAATTACTCATTGTAGAAACCATGAGCTGATACACACAAAAGTTGAAATAGGTAAATAAATGGCATGTTAACTACAAAAAGTTCATAAGGATGTAGGATAACTATTTATTTAGTTCCAGAATAAAGAGTCTGAATGTACTAGACTTAGTAACTTATAGACAATGATTATTACATGGGGCCCGATTAATCTGGTTTGTCCCACTTTGGCAAGGAAAATATATTGTTCTGCAGGCAAACTAATTGTCCTGATTTTCTAAAGGCTTTGTGATGTTCAAAAATATTATTGTTTTTACGATACACAAGTTAAAAAAAAACACATGTACCTATATGCATCACAATACAGTGCAGTGCGTCACCATTTCAGAACCACGATATTATATCGTTATATAATCGTTTTCAACACACGAACATTACTGATGGTCTCATATTAGCTCCACAAATTTGGCTGGTACAAGCTGTCAAACATGGACTTCATAGTCGCAACAGTTACTAACACTACATTAAGGTAGCTATTTAGTGATATACTTATATATTAACATCATTTGGACCGTATAGCTAAACTATTACTATTAATGCTGTATCCCACTCTGCAACCTAAAGAAATATGGTAACGCTAGCTTAAGAGTAAAAATCGGAAAAGATTGTTGTATGCCCAACTCTATAATCATTCCTTTCCATTGAAGAAAGAAAAACAACTTTGGTTTAAGTTATACAGTATGCCCTTTCGGTTCTAGTGTATAGCCTGCTGCCATTGTTAACATGATTTCTTGGTGCCTTTCTTATAGTTTGAACACAAGTGACCATAAAATTTGTTACCGTTACTAATCTGTATCAAGCCCACAAAATAGGACAGTATTCAGAAGGACCTTGTTTTACAGTTTTGATTTCTATCTATAAATTAACTTGATATTTTGTATTATTGTTATAATTTTTTTGGGTGGGGGGGGGGGGGGGGGTGTCTAACAAAGGTATATTAAATGGGTGGTTATTTAAGGCAATTCAATTAAAGCAAATTCCAT
>JAAAKB020028490.1:0-23844 GCA_010014835.2 Apostichopus leukothele
AAGCTTCGTTTGACACAAATTGGGTATCATTGGAAAGCTACGAGTGTACAGAATACGATGATAAAGATTTTTTTTTTTCATTTCATAACCTCTTTAAGAGTCTGATGACGGTACAATCTTTCCCTAGTAAAGAAAACTATAAGGTTTCTAAAATCATCAACCAGTTCACAAACCAACACCAGGAACAGTGGAACGATGAAACACCAACACAATTGCATATGAAAATCAACCCATCCATCACAATTGTGAGTTTTCACATACACATCCCATTCCCTCCTCACCCTCCCCCCTTGGAATAAATAACCTGTTAAATAGTGGGAGTGTTCAGCCAAATGATTGTAAAATCAGGTACATAAATCTCTTAGGTAGATTGAGGGTTATCAAGTGTAGTTTAAATAACCACATGCATGCTTCTGTAAGAATGACGTCAAACTGTGGCTAATTTCAAACATTAAACCAGATTATGTAAATTGCTATTATCTCTTTTCTTTAGTTAAGTACAGCAGCATGCAGGCTATGCGGTGACTATCGGACATAAAACAACTCCATTACTAGCCGATCTGTTTGCTGTAAGCTGGAGCCATACATTAACAGTGATTGATTATGCCAAACGGCTCCGTATGACATCATCGAGGCCTTCTCAATTGCTGCCATGTAAGGCACCGAAGGCGATGAATTTAACGACCACTGATTGAATGGAATGGCACTATAAAATTAAAACAGCCCCAGGTATATAGTCAGGCGTGTAGATTGACACCCCTCCTTCTGCCGTGGAACAGTCGAGCCAGGACGGATGACAGAGAGATCAACATGTTTCTGTCTTCTTCAAGTGAAACATCGGAGTATATACTGGCATGTGTCAATAGTTTATATTAATGTTCAGATGATGATGAATGGGAGTCTTTTGAGATGTCGCATCTCACTAGGTGGTTAGCTATTTCGGCAACCTTGTACAAACATGCCAACAACGATTATGGTAACCGTGTGACATGTGGAACCTGAACATACTATACGACAGAGATTGTAAACCCACCACCAGTAGATGAGACGGCAGGAAGACATTCCTCTATGTCATACCGACACGTAAAAGTTCACTCCATTCTGAACTGAGCAGGGATCGTTGTATGAAAGCCTGCATAATTATCACCACCAATTCTGTCTGAACTTGGTAATGAAAATAACGAAATAATTATATAACGCAAGGAACCATCCTTTATGTATTATGTAGCTTTTAACTTCCACTTTTACTGCCCTGTATATAAAGCTGGTCATCAATAATTTGGCTCATGTCACACTCCTTGAAATGTTCAGGGAATTAATCTTTTGAAAATTAATAGCAATTTTAACACTATTATTAGAGGCTATACTAATGATGATGACGTGTTTACATGGCAACCTCTGGGCAATTTGAAGACTATTTGTAGACTGCTATTTTGATGTACATCCACTGGAGATGAACCAACACATTAAGTTCACAGTCAGGGGGATTGGATGCACACAGAGAAACAAATTTAGATTGGCTGGTTATGAATCCATGTTATATCAGACACTCTATTAATTATCACAGTTGGACATAACCTACGAGGAGATCTCAGGGAAAGTACACTTCCATGAACAAAGGAGTGAACTTCCTTTACATACAGTCTGCTTGCTACAGGAACACATCCTACACAGATATTTGCGAGCAAATGTAGGGACAATCGCTCTTTGCTGCATTAGGACACAATGAACATGCATTTTGCAATGATAATTACTAGTAATAATGATGTTTAAAGAGATGGATATTCAGTTGTACTATATGCAATTATTCTATATCACTATCATATGAGCTGGACAGATTGTTCCTTAATATTTGTAATGTGACTGGCACATAATGTGCCATAACACAAGGGATGACCATCATCGGTTTGCTTCTTTCAGATGAGACATTTATTAGTTATTAATGTATGTAACATGTGGCTGACACTAGAGCTGCCATAACACAAGGGATGGCCATATGTCACATGGGTTTGTCCAATTTTATTTACACTCAGTTGTGTACGTACATGTTGCATCCTCTTGTAATATTGTATTACAAACATAGATGTAACTGGGGCATCGCTTCATGAATAATCATTAAGCAGTGCATCATGGTTTTCTTGTCACTAAATGACTCCATTAGGCTGACAGGGGCCAAATATAAACTTCAAAGGCGGCTTTCACAAACAAGCATTAATGCTCCTTAATTGAAATAGGGCACCCGAATATGTTTAAGTTGAAACGTAATATTGAAGACATTTTTAAATACAGAGTTACTTTTAAGGTAGCAAATACTTTCCCGTATATTTTGTGGAAAAGAATAAAAACAAAAGTGTAAATAAGAAATATTCACATCAACGAGGCAAGCAAGTAAAAATCCACTAAATGTGAACATTGCAGAGTTGCATCTAGTTGATTGGGAAAGCAATACGCTTCCACCGAGAACTTTAGTATGTAGGTGAATAATATAACTTACATTGAAAGGCTATGCACTGCCAGGGGCACAGCTACAGTATAAAGCAACTTGATATGCAAGGGAGTATTGGTTTCACATATAACCATTTTAATTCTTTATATCGTTGCTTTCATTGGTAATAACTGTTAACATTATACTACAAATAAAACAGCTTTTTGAGTTGATTTTGATGAATTTTCAAATGCTATTCAATTAAGGCTAATATTTCATAACATCGTCAGTTCTTAGCATTTTAGTTTCTATTCCAAGTAATAATTTCAAATAATTGAAATATAAGTCTACAATTTTCCAGCGTTTGCATTTTGCACGTAATTATTAGTATTTATGAACCTGAAAATATACATCTGGGAGAAGAAATATTGAGGATGTTGGAAGCAAATTCATGTACATTAATTGCACATTAATCTTCATTTAGTGAAACTTAACACCAAAGAGAACATCTCATTTTGAGTGACATTCTCTCGATTTGATATAGTGTCGACGATATATATTACACGCTGTTTCTAGCATCAGCAACTGTGCATAAATACAGCACTGGTACAGGAAGACTGCCTCTCCTCTGTATTCTGTTCAAAAAACTTGAAAATGTTTCCGTTTCGTTCATTTCAGTTGTGACGATGATAAGCATGCAGAATTTTATTCACAGCTGCATAACCAAGTGATATGAAATGAGCTGCTAGACACAATTACCGACGAAGGATAGAGATCTAGACGCAAGAGCATCGTCAAAGCCAGGAGAGCCAATGACATCATCATCTTCATCATCATCGCAATCATCGTCATCAAGCAAGGCCTGCAGCTAAGACGCAAAACTCCCACTTGCCAAAATTGACCTTTTCTAAATCACACAAGGAGAGAAACTGTAAAGCTTATACTTCTTTCAGTTTATAAAGTTAAAGATATCGAATTTCTTCCGCAATCAATTTAATAATTTGATTCATTTTATTTTACCACAACTGGAGACGATCTCTTACAAAACAACCACCTTCGTTCTGCATCACCCTAATCACAACTCCCATGTGATGACAGACGAAGAAGTGATATTATCGGAACGGAAAAAGGCTCAACCAGAGCATGAGAGGTTGTGCACGACGGTGACAGTCGGTGCTTACTATTATATGCTGTTCTTATTCATGGGAAAGCCGCACAGCAAACCCAGCATTACCTGGACAGTTTTGTTTCTTGATGAAAGTAGGTTTTAATGATGGACTATGTCTTTCACAGAACTTGTAAACGCCACATTTGGGAGTTTTACAGACAATTGTGCAAAATTAATCACTACTTTCATGGAGCAAGTTAACATGAAATGCAGTGTAAGAATGCAAATATGTTTCATATTTCCAACTCGTTACCAAGAAAAGTGGGCTAACTTGAACATGTGACCCAGAAAGGCTAGATCCATATATTCCACAGTGTGCGCCACTAAATGGCAGGATGACTCAGCAGATTCTTCTACAACTTAATCATGAGGTATTCACACAGGTACAGCCAAGTGTCACAACACAATCTGGGATAACCCCCTCAAAAACTACGGGCAACTGTCCTGTAAAGCTAGACTTTGCATTAAATCGTAACTTGGTTATACATACTGTACATACTCCCTCGTTAGAGGAAATTACGACCTAACAATAAAATCTGCCCCATTTCGTTACTCCATCCAGATCATTCCAGGAATGATGCAAAACCTTCATGGATGTGCAAATCAAATACTAAAACAATATCATTTACCAAATTTTTGAGACTACAAAGTTTCTGCATCGGACTAAATGTTCGATAAATCTTGTATAATTTAGGGCCAGTCAAATGTTTCAAACCACCCCAGGAACTGTAGGTTAAAATGAAAGGTTATCGTAAAATATAATACAGGGTTGGACAAAGTAATATAGAACCCAACGCAAACTTACAGTCGCACAAATTTAGTATAGATTCTCATTTTTCATCAAGGTTGGCAAAAACCAACTATATGCTCTCTGAGATTTGAGCTCTCGAAAATAATTCGTTACTAACGCGCGCCACTCTGTCGTAACAATATTACTCTCGAGTGTTCGAACCGTACGAGAGGGTAGTCACTTTTGCCGTTCTTTTTTATGCTCCGATGCTGTAATTTAGTATTTGATATATCCTGCTACAGTACTACTTATCCTCCAATCCAAAATAGCCCATCAAAATCTGTCCCTTTAGGGCACTTTCTTTGAAACGGATATCGCGATCTAGCAGTGCGCAAGAACTCAGGCTCTCCTTGACTTCTACATGCTACATCAGAAAAGACGTTTTCGTCTTTTTTTATACACCACTTTTTTTTCCCCTTTTTTTTATATTCTTCATTGGTTTTTTTTGTTTTTTGGCCAAAGGATATGAAACGTGACTACAAAGATTAATGTTGCATGATAATTGGTTTTGTTGGTTCCAATCTTTGCCATGTAATGACATCACTTGTTGCCCAGGCTGCAGAAACCATGACAGCCATTTCTGAAATTACCACTGGAGCGTTATTTCATGCATCATTGAAGTTTTGGCTTCTCCTCAAACAAACCAAAAAACAAAAACGAGAGAGAGAGAGAAGAAGTGTTCTCCCATTTTGGAGCAATCTTAAAAAGTTCCATTTACGTCTGAATTAACCTAGTTGATCAAGGACCGACACTGATTGTACACGATGAATACAGCTCGTGCGCAGCGATGATTTACAGTTAAACGAAACCCAGCAAAGATATACAAGTTAGATGATGCTTAATGCCAGATCATCCCTACTGATAAAGGGATGCTGGAGTACTGTATGTAGAGAAGTATATTGCACAAGCTAAGAATCAAGTAGACACATTTTCACAGAGTCACCTTCTCACAAATCTCTAATTGAACAGTTCATAGTGGATGGTGTACAGTATATTAATTACTGAATTGCAAAATCCTGATCCAGCAATATATATATATATAACTATAAATAGTTACAAATGTTAAATATTGGATGTGAAGGTCTATAATTCAACTCACAAGGTATGCAACCAAACAAATCTTAGAAAGTCAAATGATGGTCACTCACATTCAAACATAGACAACCACTCATGGCCAACCCTTAAATACGTTTACCATGTTGTCAAATATCAACACAATGTAGCTGGGATTGAACAGTAGTGCAATGGTCAGGGTTGTCAAATACTAATACAGCTGGGATTGAATAGCAGGGATCATGGGTCAACATCTACCAAATGAGACAGCTGGGGTTGAACAGCAGTGAAATAAACAGGGTTGTCAAATACCAACTAATACAGCTGGATTGAGCAGCAGTGCAAGGATCAGGGTTGTCAAATACCAACTAGTACAGCTGGGGTTGAACAGCAGGGATCATGGGTCAACATGTACCAAATGGTACAGCTGAGTTTGAACTGCAGTGCAAGGAACAGGATTGTCAAATACCAACTAATACAGCTGGGGTTGAACAGCAGGGATCATGGGTCAACAAAAAAATTATATTTTCTGTCCGTTTTTCCACTGTTCATGAGGTACTCCTTCGATAGATTCTAGCAAAACCTCTGTCTCAAGAAACTTATCTTTTATCACCTGGATTTAACCTTTTCATTTCATATTATAAGTTTTAATCCAAATTTGTAGCCATTCTTCTTAAACCAGTTAATTATCATATAAATGTTTGAATATGCTCTGTAACAAAAAGAAAGATCGGTGAGCTTCTGATTTGACCTAGAGCAATTGATAGGTGATGGTAAATTAAACTTTGGCAAAAATCAATAGTTGAATATCTTGAGGCTGTATACCAAGGAGGCATTGATTATGCGCCTTCATATCCATACGTTGCATTTTGTCAACAGGTGACGAAACTATATTGCCTCTCCTCCCCTTGTATCATTGCTGTGGCTCTTTGCGATGTGTTTCCGTAAACAGGCCTTTCTGATTGTAAAACAAGCTCTTACCTTAAGGCGGTCAGGGATGAACACGTACAGAGAAACAAGTCAACTAACTGCTAGTCAAGGGTTAACCTGCAGCTGAATGATAGGGGTCTAGAAGATAGCGGTATCTTCCGCCTCCACTCCAAAAGACAACTTTCAACGTGGCGAAGAGAACTTATCGGTGATTTCAAAAATTTCAAAGAATACTGAAAACACATCAAAATTCTCAGATAAAGCAGAGGAGTGGAGTACCAGCTGCCCTTGAAATTCATCAATATTACAGAGCCTATATCTACAAGTAGAAAGTCTTTGAATCATACCCTGCCATGAGACCTCAACATCCCTTCATGTATCTGTAACATTCTCAAACATTAAAGAATCTTTCAATTTTAAAGCCAAAGAAGGAGTCGATGAGGTCCATGCGTGACAACAAATTATTGCACAATGCACTCATTTATCCCCCAAAATCGGGAGGAGGAGGGGGAGGGGGAGAGCTGTGGACCTTCTCAATTTATATACCATTGACTTAAAGGGATAATCGAGTGGCAGATGATGTAACACCTATCTTAAGAGAGAAAATCTCTCACGTTGTTTAATTTGAAGACCCTATATGTTGTCCCGAAACTCAAGATGTCGAATGTAACATATTTTGACCGGTGAAACCGTTCCTTATTCCATGCAGTGGTGCAATCATGCCAGATGTTCCTCAAAAGCATTCTTTATCCTATTTATTATTGTTGTTGAGTTTATTCTTTGAAATGTCATCAATTTGGAATGTAATTATAGGTAGTTTAGCTGGCAAACATCTATATTCTGTATTTAGAATTTTATCATAAATATGGAACTTTTTATTGTAGAACAAAAAGTTTCCTCTCTGGATAAAACGATTGCAACTATCATATCATCAAGAAAAAAAATAAAACTGTTTAATATCAGTTTAATTGCCAAAATGACATCATTCCCCGTTGCCTGATGCCTTCACATAAATGTAATATGTAGCTGTAGAGATATCAATTGAGTAGAGATATCAATTGAGTGATACACACAGTATTTCCTGCAGTTTTCATCGTCGACCGATGCCATCGATTATCCGACCCGCCAAACTAGTAGCCGAGAAACCTAAACTGTGGAACGGAATGTATTACTTCGGCAGACCTAATTACGCAGATCAACTGATCATACCAAACACATACAAATAGATTATTCTGCTTTTTAGAGATTTCCCCCCCGAAGACTAAAAACCAAGGATATGTAAATGTCAGAGGGAAGAACTGAAACATTGCAGGCTTCATCAAATGTGGTAATTGAATCTCAACATAAGCTGTGAATGACACTCCATTCAAAAATTCTCGGCATCATTTGGCGTTTGAACTTCTTGTATCAGATTTGGTATTCACGCTAATTGAAAGAAAGGGAATGAGCGTTGATTTTCAAACAGCAAATTAAGACCTGCAGATGTAAATTTGGCAGGTGGGGATGTATTCTTGAGATATATGTACAAACACCTCGGAGATTCCAGCACGGATCGTTTTCCTTCTGTTATGAGTCGGCTTCACTTTTCAGGTTCTTACATGCGTAAAAAAAATTTAATGTGTTTAAAAATGTGTGAAAAAGTTTAATGTGTTTAAATATGCGTGAACAGTTTAATGTTTAATGTGTTAGGTTCACGTTTGGACATTTTTTGAAATTCATTGTTGCAGATGATATTACTGTTTTCTTTTAAAGATGTATAGGATGAGTCTGCCTCATATTTCCCTTTTGTTTTTCTTTTTTTCTTTTTTATGCATAAAACCTTTAATGGATTATAGTATTTAAAAGATATGAATATATTTGAAAACAAATGTTGCATTTGGTATTCTTGTTCATGCTATGAGTTGGCTGAGCTCTTTATCTCTTTTTGCACAAATTACAGAGCAGACAATTACATTAAAGAGAGAAGAAATACTAACAAGGAATTAAATTTAATAAGCACTTGTAATGTACTTATCATGTGATTAATGTTGAACTCAAATTGGTTTTCATTAAAATGAGTCCGAAGTGTTCAGAATCTCTACTACAGTAGCTCATATCAAACAAATATCAATATTTTGGTTCTGGACAAACAAATTCTCATCAGCATGCAAATAATATCAAATGGAAAGGAGTAATGACATAAACGTACAAATAGTCAATCAATGCAAACAAAATCTATCCAAAGCCTTCACAGTCATATATAGAATATGCCCATGGGTCAATGTGCAAACAGTCACTGTAGTAATACTGCTGCTGTAGTACTTCCACACGATTCACATGATACCATCTCCAACTGTGTGGGTTCAACTAGAGTGTAATTGATACAGTTTCCATAGTGGCTCTGCTCAAGTTACTGAATTCGCATCATCAGATCAGATGCAAAGAAACATCTTCAGTAGACGAACCAACATCAGAAACAACTCAAGTCTTAGTAGTTAAAGGAATATTAGAAATATCTGATTTTATTAAGAGACATACACGTTACCCAACGCTCAAATCTATTAACTAAATTGTTTCATCGTACAGTGTAAAGGGGATGGACAATGTTTCACTTTATTCAGTTTAGAAGGGAATAAGTGCATAACACAGTAATCTCTGATCAAATCATACATAAACTATATGCACCAACAGCCGCTGTTTGTTTCTCTAATTTAAAACCGAAATGATTATATAACCTTGGGATGATGATTCGACTGTATAATTGAATATGTACTTTTATATTGGCAAGGATGTACACGATCAAGTTTACTTCACTGCAATAAACAGTGTTATAAAGTATGGAAGGCCCTTAATTGTGTCGGTGATCAACAACGAATAGCAAAGAGAGGTTTGATGGGCTGTACACATATAGGACTTCACAAATTGTTGCACGTTTTGTAAAGTTATTGAAATGATATTGGACAAAATTCAAGGGTTTATAATCTCAGTAACAGAACGAGCTGGATATAGTGAAGGAGGAAGTTGGACCATGCAATATGTTTTGTTTAAATACTTGGTCTATGATTATAGCTAAATATTTTCTAATCTTAGACCTGGTTTAATCCCTTCCAGTGAATTCTTGGTTGTGAACAAATGCATGCTGCAGTTCATATTCTTTTGTTCATTCCTTTTTTGCTTTCTTTTCTCTCTTTCTCTCCCTTGCGCCTTGAGCAACCTTCGGGGTGGATATGTGCGCATTGTAAATCACCATTATTATTATAATTATTATTATTATATTTTTGTAGAAGTTTGTGGCAAGAGGTTGGGCATTTGTGAAAAGACCAACTCTTTATGATATTTATAGATCAGGCATTGGTTTTGGGTTTTTTTTTGTTAATTAATATTAAATATTAAATAATTATTTTATATTAATTAGTATTAAATATTAATATTAAATTGATGGTAAAAACCGTTAACATGCTGTCTGAGGAATACATATAAAGTGATGACAGGGTATGGATATATGACATACATTTAAGATGCAATAAGTTGAAAAGACCTTTGAATTGTTTTTAAATATAAGTCATTTTCTTCTTTATATGAACTTTGCACATGTATACACTGCTGGTTTACCATGCATGGTTTCTTCTGAGAATAAATAAAGCCATGACAAACTGAAATTTCAATCCATTTTCTGCTCCACTGCAAAAACATATCTAGGACAATACTAGAAGATGGATGGAGACTCGTTAGTGCAGGTTAATTTCATTTTATTTTAGATCCATTTGAACTAACATGTATTTTGTTGCCTTGGTGATAAGGATTCGTTTGACGTTTTGTTAATTGTCTCCTAATTTCTGACTTTTTCAGGATATTAAAAATAGCAAATTTCCCATTAAGGTTAAAGTAGTTAAAGTACTTGAAGTAGGTATGGAATGGAAAAATACTCATTTCTGTTATTATTAACAAAAGTGAAAAACACAGTTGCACTAAAACCAAATCAGGAAGTTTTCCTTTTGTGTCAAAAGAAATACGATTAATCTTTAATAGATGGAAGTTCATATAAATACTTGATGAAAAAGAACGCAAATACCTTAATGCAATTACAAACTTCTGCATTACAGGCAAGGACACCCACTCATTATCCCTATACATTACATGATAGGGATGCTTTGGGGAAGGACGATTCTCTCAAATAGCTAAGAATAATTCTATTTTTATAGTGTCAAGACGGAACTACTCTACTCTACCAAGAAAGAATAATTGAATATTTTTCTTTTATCTTACTTTCTCCTCGATAGATACAGATTTTGAACAAATACAAATTGCCTCCTCTTTCTCTGTTATATTGAGCATACAATATTTTAACTGGATAGGGTTATGCTGGAACTACCAGGCAGCTCAGAACTGTAACTTAATTTTCATGGGTAAGAACTACCAGGCAGCTCAGAACTATAACTTTACATGGGTAAGAACTACCAGGCAGCTCAGAACTATAGCTTTACATGGGTGAGAACTACCAGGCAGCTCAGAACTATAGCGTTACATGGGAAAGAACTACCAGGCAGCTCAGAACTATAGCTTTACATGGGAAAGAACTACCAGGCAGCTCAGAACTATAACTTTACATGGGTAAGAACTACCTGGCAGCTCAGAACTATAACTTTACATGGGTAAGAACTACCAGGCAGCTCAGAACTATAGTTTTACATGGGAAAGAACTACCAGGCAGCTCAGAACTATAACTTTACATGGGTAAGAACTACCAGGCAGCTCTGAGCTGACTAGTAGTTCTTACGTCACATACGTCAGATATAAACTGACTGAGAATTATTTCCATGAAATCTGGTCCTTTCTGTTATCTTTGCATGATAACTTTTAACGAGCAGTAATTGTCTTTCTGATAATTAATGACATGGCAATCAATCTTAATATTAATTTCACATGTGTGAGTGATGCTGATATTTTGAATCGGATGAATAACATGTTACATGAATTTGTCTTATCTCAACTGAAGGCCATATTATATCTGCTCTGCACCAATAGGAAACAACTTTGATCTCAGTGAGCAGTACTAACGGAAGCAGTATTATCCCACAAGGATCATCAGACTTGCATGGTATGCTGCTATCAATATACACCCACCCACGCATACACATTTAAACTCAGGCTGTTGTTACATTGTGAGTTTATCTGAAGATAAACAAGTCCAGGATATGCAATGGCTTGTACATGGAAGACAAACGTTCGCACTTCCCAGGAGCTATGGAATTATTGCATTCCTTATTGTAGGACTATATGATGACACTGCTCCATAACAGGCCACCAATTTAGCTGATGTAACCTTTACATCAGTGTTATGTATACAGCTGACTAATCAAACCACTAAATAGCACTAATAAGGGGCATAGTTCTGTAGTTAAAAATAAACATTTGCTTTGACCAAATTAAGATTTATCAACATAAATAATATTTAGTCTTTTATTTAGGCAACATTACTGTTTGACAAACAGTCTATATAGTTAGTCCCTAACCCCTAGATATAGTCCATGATCCCTATATATAGTCCCTAATCCCTATATATAGTTCCTAATCCCTATATATAGTCCCTAATCCACACATCCTCCTAGTCAACACATCCTCCCCAACCTCCCTCCTTGGGCCCACCAACAACTCTCTATGACTTAATTCATAGCAAACTTAATTTCCTACCCTTTATAAATGCTTCTCATATAATCTGACATGAAGGAAATATAAACTTGGTTATAAATGAAGACTATTTATTAGCTAAATTCCAAAGGGTACACTGAAAGAGGCAGACGTGTCAAGGTTTTATGATACAATAAATTAAACTGATTCACACTTTAACCAGTTACAGACTCTGTATATGCAGTAGCCTATCATACAAGTGAATGAGGAGACGATAGATCAATGCGCGCCTGTGCACTTTCAGACCTGTTAATACTTCATTAAGATAACAGACTGGCAATCAATAACCGATTATTTATCCCTGTCAACTAGCTGGTGTGCCAGCGTACAGCAATAACTAGCTTCAAGACATTAAAAATCTATCAGAAATGCCAATAAGTATTGACTGTTAATACAGCATTTATTGTCATTCAAACTCAGTAAAGTGAAGAAAATATAATTTCTTGAGTACCTTTTATATATTTGATGACGACAAATTTATCAAAACAAGCGAGCAGTGTGTAAAATATGGCTCTAATTGACCGTTAACTATAACAAGGACACATATCCTGCTAGATTTTCTTTTTTTATCTAATCAAAACTAATTAGCTAGCAGGTAAATAACGATCTCCATTCGATTTAAATTGAAATTTCATTGACCACACACTGTTCCATGTTAGTACAAATCACAGGCAAAATGCAAACCGGACATTTTTCAAAGACTCTTTTCATTTTTTCGTCATTACTTATAATGAAAGGAAATGAAACTCATCTAGTCTAGCTATATTGTTACGGGCTCTTAACTGTTAAATCTTTACCAAAATCAATACAAACAGCTGCTTGGAATGTTACCATAGTAACTAACAAGATTAAACAACAACAGAAAACAAAACGTAACTAGAAAGATCCTTCAAAATATTTACGAGTGAAATGTCAAACGGAGAAGATCATATTAAGATTCAAATCTAGCAGGCTACTTCTAAAACCTGTAAATCAACTGTGTTAGTTCAGTATACTGACCTACAGGAACAATATCCACAACTTCCTGTTGAGCATCGTGAGGAACTGACATCACCAAGGCTGATGTAATCGGTACAAACAGGGGCCTCAAGCCCTCCGCTATGGAATACTTGGTATTGGTCATGCACCCCGCCGCCATCTTGGTTAATATTTTGGCTTTTTACAAAAATCGGTTTCAACAGATACTTAAAAACTTTCCTTTAGCATTCACCACCAACCAAGCTTGTAAACAACTTTTTTTCTCCCTCTGAACTGCACAAAAACAAATGTTATCTCCTTGTTTGTAAGAAACTTTCCCAGAGAGAGCAATACATGCTTCAGTATCTGACTCCCCTGAAAACTGATCAGATGTTTCCAGGTAAACACTTTCTAAAAGAGAAAACCTGCACAAGTGTTGTCCAAAACTCTTGCAATGGTTTGGTCTCAACACATATCAGTATGTTTTTCTTCCTCAAAATACACTACGTCAAGTTAAAGAGCTGTTCCTGATTCCGTGAAAGCCCCTCCACGAATCACCAGCCGATCGATGATCTTTCATAAGAACCAGAGAAATACTGAAGATGCTTAACGCATCAGGTTTTAAGAAGTCATGCTGTCAAAACGGCCAAACAAAACCGGCTTCAATTAATGAGGGCAAGACCTTGCAACATTCATTTTTTACTGGTAACCAGAGAGCATACAAACTTCTTCTTCGATAGCAGTCCTGCATTCCACTCCGTGTAACAAATCAAAACAGATAACACCGACACGAAAAGCAGGTCTGCCAGAGCCCTGCCATTTCCCTACACAAATCAATTGCAATAATTTTTGCCTTATTGAGAAATTGAACTTAATGTGAAAATAACCCCCAGCAATCAAATCCAAGGGTTTGTTTTTTTTTTCTTTCTTTTTTTCCGCTCTTCCCAAGATCGCCCGCTAGAAGATCTGGAACCCTACGAGATGTGCTCCTTCGCGTAGTAATGATGGATACGGCAGCTTCTTAGACCGATGTTGAGCTGTCACCACCGAGCAAATTGATAGTTGCCATACAAGAAAGCCCTCTACCTCCTCCAGAACGATTTGGGTCGTAAATCACGGCAAAAAGAGCAGAGGAATGTTATTTCATCTGTTAGGAGCCCCTTCCTTTTTTTTTTCTTTTTTTTTTGAGCTCTGTTATAATACAAGGATACGCATTTGAAGGTATTGTAATTGGCTATTAACACCGAACGCGTTGTTGAAATCAGTAAGAAGACGCTACTGAACACACACACGCAGTACGTCAGCACGTTCAACAACAAAACAAATATGAATGACTAATGCGTGGTGGACATAAGAAAGAAGAGCAATATTTTGTGCATTTTAGGTTGTTTGTGAACTTGATTGCTTCTGTGGCAGGAATAAGTGATTGGAGTAATTCCTTTGAGCAAACACAGGAAAAGGGAGAAACAGATCTAAGACAGAAAAAACAAAGGATGGTAAAAGGTTGGCAAATTAAAAAGTCAAGCGACTCCTTGCAAATTTTCAAAAGCATTATCACGCAACAACTTACAGACCTACTTCAAGAGGAAAAGTCAGAAAAACATCCTGGACATCGAAAGATTTTGTTTCTTTCTTCAATTTTAAAGATTAAAGAAGAAAATAACTGCTATTGAAGGGAGTCAAATTCATCAAAGTTGTTTCTGTGCACCCCCAATGGGAAGTGAATGGTGTATGGTTTTCTTGATCTGTATAAAATATTAACTTTGCTACTCTCTTGCACTAGTAAGTTCTTCCAGAGGAACACATTTGAAAAATTTCAATCAAAAGACTGAATCACAAATCGTCCATTTGGAAGAAGTGACAATTAAATCTATGAAATTTGAAAAAGAGAAATATGACAATGGAGCACAATGTTTCTTCCAAACTTGAAATATATATACAAAGTTTATTTATAATCAGGTTTATATTTCCTTTATATCAGATTATGTGAGTATTCTCATTTTACAGTACATTCCATTTCTCAATGTTCCACACCTCCCCTATTTCCGGGGACAGTCCCCGGATTTCGTGTAATTTTCGCTGGATAAAAAGTGTCTTCGGAAATGTCTCCAGATTCTATGAACATCCCTGAATTTGTCCAAAAACAAACTGAACCGCTGAACAATTTCAATTTACCTGTTTGACATACCTTTCGTTGAGACAGGTTAACCTGTGGCTGTGACTGTTTTACAATAACAAACACTAAGTTCACTCATAGTTCACATGCAGATCAAGGCAACTCAGATCATTGCATATTTTCATAGCCTGCAATTCACATGGAAAGCGCCATGTTGCACTTAGTGATGAATAAGACTTCTGGGTACCTCAGAAAGTTGAAAACATAAACTTGTTTATGGATGATGTATTCTAACCTTGGGCACTTGACCAGCAACCTTCCAAATACAGGACCACCAAAGACAAATTGTTGCATTGTTTTTATTTCCGAAATATGGTAAATCCAACAATTTTGAAATGACAAATCTGGTGCATCCCTTTATACATTTCTTTATGGTCATCACTCATCAGCTGCATTTTCAATTAAATCCTGCATGAGTCTGCAATGTCAGAATAGTTAGTGACCAATAAGAGTAAATTCACCCAAAGAGTTACAAATGCCAGCATTCATAAAGTAATATATATATATATATATATATATTACTTTATGAATGCTGGCATTTGTTAATACATCCTGAATATAAAGTGGACATTTGTCACCGTACTATGATATACTATACTGCATAGTGTTAGACATGTATGGATCGATTTAGTAACATCGGCAGGCATATATATTTGTCAACTCTACAGTAAAAGCAAACAATATACAGAAATTGCAACTATGCATAAATGGAGACAATATAGTGCCCCAATTCTAATTTACCTTGAACAGTATCCTCTTTATATGCAGCAAAACAAATATATGCAATTTTAAGTACCATACTGTACAGTAGCTATTGTACAAGTGTGCAACCTTTGTAATAGTGTACCCTACATTGTGGTAAAAGTTGTGGTTAAAGTTTATAATACATACCTACAGCAAATGACAATATACCAAGCATAGTCACATATAGGTACACAAATAATTGTTTTAATAGGATTAAGATGCCCTTCTTATAAATGTACATGGTGAATACATATGATGCACACAGATCCTATCAGCTGTTAGGATCAATACTAAGAAATGATCCACCAATCATAATCGTGAGAGTGATGGATCACGATCACTGTTAACGTGAAAAGTTTGATTTAGAACTGATAACAACCTCACACAATCCCAAGTGAAATTGACTCGTGGGATCACATGCAAGTTGGCTAATCTAGCACAGCACGCCTATAGATTGAACACAATGTACAGATAGAACACAAAACAACACAAATTACCTCTACAAATCCAAAAGGCCTGACAAGCTAGACTCTCCAAGACAGCACAATCAACAAATTTACAACCGTACAGAAGAGATGGATCCATATCAAGTACTTCCAAACGGCGAAATGATCACCGAAATGCTAGTCTTTAAACTCGGGACGAGAATTAACTTCCCTGAATATATCACAAGTGACATACAGACCTATAGACCAACTTACAAATGAAGTAACTCAATATCACCAACTCAACTAACACACAGCTGGATAATTGTTGCACAACCCAATCAAAACCCTATATATGTGAGGTATTACTTCTCCTCTACACCCAAAAGGCCAACAACTTCAAAAGGGACATCTGACAACCAGCCATTCAATAGAAAATCTCTACCAATAATAGACAGGAGTCACAATGGTAAAGCAATCAAACATATAATCAGTACTCAATCACAGAGCTTCCACTATAACAACCACAACAACACCCTGTGTATACCAGGTGACCATCCCATAGTACTCCATAGGCTGTATATATCTAAACAATACTTCACTGGACAAACGGGGGCCATGACAATTCTTCTCAACAATTTTCATTCTTTCTGTGGCTTTTCCAGTTCAACAACTCAAATGTCTTCTTCCCCTCTGCAAGGTCACTGTACTGTGTAATAATTTAGATCTCCTTCATGGTAGTCTCGTTCTCTGTTCTCCCCCCACCCCCCACCTCTTTGTTTTCCAGAAGAGAAGATGGATGTCTTTTCTTTTCCCTTCTGTTAACTTCCTTTCACCATGAAAGCTTGGCTATTTCCAATCATGAGAAACTTGTTTACATCATTCTATTCTTTTATCCTCTTGTATTCTAATATTTCAAAAGTGTTTTTTTGTGTGTATTATTTTTGTCACAGATCATTAGATCATTGCACTCAAGTATAGTAAGTTCCCTTTCTTTTATTAACAGTGTTGTAGTCTCAAATGGCATCAAAATTGCCTTGGAAAGTTATACTATTAAACAATTGATGCATGATCTTTGTTTGATGATCATTCTGAATTCTGATGATCATTCAAAATGCTGAAAGAAAGAAGCTTATATGTCTACGGTACAAACATACTGTGCTCGCTACACATCTGTGAGTTTGTCGAGTAATTTTAAATAGTCATGTTGCATACATGTGCTTAATTAGTGAATGCTTAAAGAGGCTGTAACTTGTGGAAGGTTCTGACCCTTCAGAGAATTTCCAAACCATTACTGGTTAAACAAAGACATTATCTCATCATGGTGAGAACACTACCTCAGAGTGGCTTTAGAAATGTGTTGTTAAAGTAAACAAGTGACCTGAGCGATTTATAACCAAAAAACACAACACAACACAAGCGGAGTAAGATTTCCTGAAACTTTCATTGTAGAGAGTTCCAAGACTATGCAAAGTAACAAAGTAAAGTACTGTATAAGAGTAAAATGTAAAGTGAGTATCTCACGAAAAGGGAAACTGGAAGAACTCTGTGGAGAAAGCTTCCATGCATTCATACTCTCCAGCAAAGAAAAGCCTGTTGATAAACCCCTGTCAACAAAAGAAGAACCAGTGGGAAAAAGCTAAAGTAGTGATTCTCGCCAGCTGAACCTGGATGCTACCCCTAAGATATGAGAAACAGGAAAGGAAAGGCCCTATTGTGCTGTTAGTTTATGAAGGTATTTATTACGTTATATACCTATGTTATTATTTATGTTATTTATTATGTTATTTATTTTGTTATGTTATTTATTATGTTATTTATTTTGTTATGTTATTTATTCTGTTATGTTATTTATTATGATATGTTATTTATTATGATATGTTATTTTTTATGTAGTTATTTATGTAGTTAGTTTATTTAGTTTAGTCAATTAGACTGGTCAGCTAATTGAAGCCACATTCTGATGACCAGGAGAATATAAAAGAGTGGTCTGATTCTATGTTATAGAATACTAAACTTCCTAGCATATTTGATGAATATTAGGTAAAAACTGATGGTCTTTCATATGTCTATCTCTTCTGTTACTCAAAACTTGAGAGAAACAAACAGAATTCATCATTTGCTCTTTTCACTCTTTGTTAAAGTGGGATAACTCTGTAACACATTTTACACTATAACCCTTTTTGAAGTGGTCTATAGTCCTCATTGGATCATAAGTTTAGAAACAATGTTGCTGTGTATATGCAACCACTGTGATCACATGTAAACCACTTAGAAACACATGATGCCTGGCAGGTACACAGCCTCTGACTGGAATGCTTGCCCATCCCCCTCCCCCTCCCCACTTCCCCACCAATCAAAGAAAGGAATAACACCAGCCTCCCCGCCAGGAGGCAGTCTAGAGCATTAATTGCTCAAGGCTCAGTGATCCAACAATGACAGATGGAAAGAAAAAGTCAAAGTCAAGCTAACACGAAAACATTCAAATAATGAATTGATACATTGTGTGAAATATTAGTATATTAGTGAAATTTAGTAATCTGTAACTTCACAGACAATCAACTCAGTATTGAATTAATTATCATAGACACCACTACATAACCACAACCTTAGAAAATACCCGAGTTTTTTATCCAATACAACTTATTTCCCTTTCTAGAAGCACACACCTACATCCAACTCCACCCCTACAAGACTATGCATCGCTTGGTTTGATTACGCAGTGGAATACAAACAAAGAATAGGTGAATCACCAATCAATTAGGTTCTGAATGGCTCGGTTATAAAATCAGTAAATAACTTGTAATTCTAAAGGTCACTTGTTAAAATCTCATTCATTCTAATCCCTTTTTTCCCTTTATAAACTTTGTTTTTGACCTAGACAAAACTATTTTTTTTTTCACTTTATGGATCATTAATTTCCATAATGGAAGTCAATGATGAAGACACCAACATGCTAGGTATCAGCTACCTAGAGTATAACATCCTCAGCCACAGCAGTCAGACCCAAAGCTTGGAACTTGTTTGACAATACATTGCAGGAGCAGGCTCGTGGAACCTTTTATCATTTCTCCATTCCAGTTGATGATCTGGTATCTGCAATGCAATTTACATGGGCCATTTACAAATAACTAAACATCTAATATACATCATGGTAAAAACTGCAGTAATACTAAACGAGGATAAAGTAGGTCAAAATTTATCAAGTCTTGTGTGAAGAGAGCTAGATGAGAAAAGAATCATGATAGCTCTCTAATGTGATTTCCTTTTCAGGCATTCAGCTGTAGTAGCAAGCTTTTAGTTACAATAGCCACAGCGAGAGAGACTATTTTTACATCAGTTCCATACATTGATCAGCATCTTGACTTTATGTTTAGTCTTACTTAACCGGTTTACGGATTGGTGGGTACAGATATTGTATACAAACTCTATCGTGTCATCAAAGGATATAGTGTACACTGTACAGAGCAAAAAAAGCAAAACTAAATCTGAAACAGATTAGTTCGTTTAAAGCAACTGCATGAGATGATTATGATATGTAAATTGATGCTAACCAAGGCACAAGTCCCATAAATCGACATCTCTTACCTGGTTAGGGTACAAACCAGCTATAAACTAAGCCTGTCTAAAACAAATTACGTACACTTCACCATGTATGGTACATTCTCCTAAACCAGTTACAACCGTCCTTCTACAAGGTCCAACCTCTGAACTACCACGCACCTTCTAAAGAAAACCGCCTCTCCACTCCCAAAGAAGGAAGGACGATCAATTGGGTGATAGCGCCCCCTGTGCCAACAGCTTTGCCAGAGAGCAATTGCCCGCAATTAGGGATATATACATAAAGTAGTATTAGGTTAGAAGGATCAAAATAGAGATCCAGAATCTATCACTTGTGATAATGAAGCAGAGTTAGTAAAGAAGTTTTGTGATTATTTGACATGAACATGGGCGATTCCACAGCAGGAGGGTAACTCCCTATTAGCTTCAAGCAAAGGACTCGACGGACAGAATGAAGATACAGTAGTCGTCTTGTAAATCAATCTGTGCTGCGGGTGTAGAGAGTAGAGATTTGGAGAAGGGAGCATGAACCCAATTTTCTTCTAACTTACAGGAGTACTTAACACTCCATCATTATAGTATTAAAAACTTAGGCAAATTGGAAGAAACCTTTCACATGTTGGAAGTACGTCTGTAATAGTCAAAAACAACTTGCTGAGGGCAGTGAGACATGAGACATTTCATAACACGTTCGCAAGAACTATGCTGATAAATGCAGAAATCATGTCAGTGGTAGAAACTGAGCCAGGAGATAAACTTCTATTCTGACCTTTATAAGGTGGTTGGGGGGGGGGGGGGAAAGATAACATTGATGCATTAACGATTAATGTACGAGACCACTGTATACACCGTAGAAGAACCCAGTGATACGTTTTGAGGACGTACGGTTTCAGACAGAATCATCTAAAATGTGGTTCAATGGCTGGAATTTCCAGAAAGTTTCTCTGTTACCACCTCGACCATATCCTCTCCCCCCCCCCCACTCCGCCCCCTCTCCACAGAAGTGAAGTGTCTGACATTACTGGAGTGAGGGCTAAACCTGGAAGAAATTGACCACATGGAATATTAGAATGAGGAAATAAATTGATCTCACTTACATTTACAAAATTAGGTGAGAACAAATTACTTAAGGTTATAAATGTAGTGAAGGACAACAACACAATAACCAAAAATTGAGTAGTTTTCTAGCTCTATCTACGGTGCAATTTAGCCATTTGTATAATATAGCAATTAACCTTTATGAGCTAAAAGTGCAGTTATATATGAGGATTAATGATGCAGATCAAAACTTATTAGGTATTGTTTATTAAGTGACTATGAGATGATATCTTTGCCTTTTGCGTTTTGTAGAAATGACATGAATATGAAAACAACATTCTGTTTACAAATATGGACTTACCCCTATATATAACTACATGAAAGTAGTGTTTCTGTTAACAGTAAGGTGAACATAATCTACTGTTTCTCTTTATATTATATTCACATAATATACTTGGACTCCTCTCAATGCAAATAAGAGGTCTGACAATCATTTAATCACTCCTAATGAGCAGAACAGAGAAACTGCCACAGAGGTCATAGCGGTTTAAAAATCAAAGACCAAACCTACAAGTTTTCAACCATATATTTGAGGTGCCAGGTTTTTAATTTTTAGGGTGATAGGATGGAAGCAAGTGCATACTTTTAACCACAAATGTAAGCTTGGTAACAAATGCTTTTACAAAATGGGTACCTCCACATTCACAATCCTGTATTTCAGTTCAACTTCTTGCTTAAGGAAAAGCTTGTATGATTGCATCTTACAAATTGTAATTCTCAAAGTCTGCAAACATTCTTAATCATCCTTGCATGAAATTATAAGCAAACTAGAAAAGAACTAAGAACTTTTTGAGCCAGTGACCAGTATTTAATTCTAAGAGCAGAGTTTGCAACTCTGTGGTCGCTTATTTGAATCCCATCGTAGCCAAATATTTGTCCACTCTTTTCTAGTTTGTTTACAATTTTTCAGCCGGCTGTTTTCTGCTGTTCGACTACTCTTTCTTAATCCTAGTAAAATACTGAATAAACATCATATTTCTTTATGCAAAACTGCATATTATACATCTTTCTTTGCATTTGTATAGTACCTGTCCATTTTGGCTAAGGATTATTCTGTGCAATAGTATGTAAATTATACCTTAAGTTGTTCCACTGAATTCCAAACACTTCTCCCCCCCCCCCCCCTCCCTCCTGTTCTGGACACCATCCATTGTACTTGTTACCATACCTTCACTGCATTATATGTGTCATCATCATCCATCCATTTGTACTTCCTTGGCACACCAACTACACATTTTTAATCTATATCAGCAAATTTAAAGCAAACATGTGCATGGATTGATGTTGTTGGCAGAGGATGAAATTTAAGCAGACACTCCTTGCAGCTTTGATGTGCAAAAAAAATAGAGAGAATGTAATTGAATCCGAAGAGCTGTTGGCTACCTTGCTCTTATGTCTCATGTCGAACGGACGGGCAGAGGAGGAGAAACTAACGATCTATCATGAAATATATGCTCTTTTCAAATTAAACTAACTGAGTTTTTGTTGGCTTTGATGAGAAGCTGTTAATGGATGGCTTATGGGGGTCATGGTTGGTGTTTGTTAATGACTATAGTTCTGAGGATGATGTAAAGGGTAATAATAGCGGTCGTCAACGTTACCTGCTGTGTCTTCTCTGATGCCAGCTTTATGACCTGAAGGAGAGTGGGCGTATAACAACCAAAGATTGAAAATGGCTCCGAACCAGTATAGATTTAAAAACAACAAGTTACACCTGGGAGTGAAGTACCCCATATTAACTGATTTATACATCATCATTGCTATGTTCAATAACTTAAAAGGTAGGTGGGTGGGTGAGGGGGGGGGGGGGGAAGGAAATGAATAAATATATAAAGGACAGCAGAGTTGAATATTCTCGGCAGAAGTGCGACAAATCATATTTGATCATGGGACGTTATAATCAAAAGGTTACAAAATGTCAGTCCACTTAGTCTGAATTCAATTTACTTGGATGATAAAGATAATCCTTGAGGTAATCCTTGAGATAATCCTTGATATAAATTGGTGGAGATTTGGCAATAAATACACACTAGTGCACTGTAAACTCACAAAAGGTTGTTGACATTTTCACAGAGTACAAGACATCTGGATAATCAGCTAGTCCAAAGATTTGCTCTCATAAATGGCTTACATTTCCAAACATTAGTCTCTCTTCTTTTTTTTTTCACTCACGATGCTTAAAGCAGAAAGAAAAACACATATATGCCAACAATGATGAACGGAGAGTTTTTCATGATGGACAGCACTGATCTAACTGATTTCCAAGAAGGAATGTGCCAAGGAAAGATAGAGACAAGAAAGCTAGCAGCAGAACAAGGAATATCTCATTCTAAACAACAATTTCATGAAACAAATAGCGATCACCTTTTTGCATAAATAAAGTTTAATGGGTTGAGGTATTAGTCGTGGGATGACAATGCAGATTTTGCAGACTAGGGAGGCTTCAATTTCGTTCCCATTTGAGAGAAGCGAGGAGAGGATTCAGGATCTTGTTTGTCCCAGGGGAGGTTATAAAGCTGACCTCAGAAACAAAAGAGCATTAAGATTTTGAATGTACTTCTTCCTCCTCACAATGATTGTTTTACATATCAAGCATCTAGTGACATTACTACATTGCACTCTGCGTTAGGCTTCCGCAGGTCTGTGATTGGGTGGAAGTGAAGAGGTCAAGTAACCAGAGATCTAAGGTCACATGATCCCGGAGCAGTCTCGCTATAATCTTAATCGCCGCCGTTGTTTGAGTCAGGATCCTCCCTGATAGGAAGGTCACGACTACAGGGTATGATCCGGCGAACTTTAACACTATGAACTTGATCGCCTTTCAGTCTCAGACCGGCGTCGCACACTGCC
>JAAAKB020028491.1:0-14619 GCA_010014835.2 Apostichopus leukothele
AGTAAAAGCCATGCGTGAAGTTTTTTT
The DNA here is from genome assembly GCA_010014835.2 of Apostichopus leukothele. Lineage (NCBI taxonomy): Eukaryota > Metazoa > Echinodermata > Holothuroidea > Aspidochirotida > Stichopodidae > Apostichopus > Apostichopus leukothele. The sequence continues at coordinate 28 of JAAAKB020028491.1, forward strand.
TTTTAAATAAAAAAGAAGGGGGGGGGGGGACGGAAGGGCAAAGGAGGAGAGGGGGGGGGGGGGGGGGGGGGAGGTGCTGGCATTTTTATCCAACAAGAAACAGTTGTCCTGACAAAAGATGTTCACATTTGCAGTAAATTTCAGATACCAGCAAGCAGTCAGAGATAAGCAAAGTTTTGTAATAATAGAGGACGAGTAGTTTTACAGTTTAAAAACAGCTGATGGAATTCATCAGCCTCGGGGTCTAGAAATAAGATAAATATAGACCTCTGGACATAAAATATGAAATTTCACATAAAATGGCGACCTTTAATCTGAGTTAAGAGGAACGTGACAAATGGATGCAGGGAGACAGGCTGCTAATAACTGCTCAAATTACCCAAAAAATTCAGAATGTTAGTCACACCGGTTAGTTCCGACCGACCGACTTTCGAGGATGAAAATGTAGATAAAACAGACACCTGATGAGAAGCAGATCTCTAAGTTTTGATATTTTTATCTTGAATGTTCATCAAAAGTCATGGTCGACCCTCAACATGGACAAAGCCGGATTTGACCGAGAATATAGTAACGATCTCTTGTTACTTTTGACATGACTGAAGGTCGTGTGGAGACTCTGTTTTTACACCAAGTAATTAATGATTTAATCGATTTGAAGCAAAACTCTGATAATTCCGAAGCCAAATTGATTGAAGCAATTATTTGTTTCATTGTGAGGTGCATGAAAGGCATAAATAATAAAGTATACTTCACATCTGATGAATATTTTGAAGGGCCTGCATCAAAAAGGACAGATTATAAAACAAATATCTGTCGGTCAGTGAGTAAGTCGGTCAGTGTTCAAGCACCCCTCACACCCCTGCGAAGGAGGGCTGCAGGCATCAAGTAGATGCTGTCCAACTTTACAGGGATATTATTCTGGTGCCAAATAAATTTAAAATGGCACAGAATAATGAAGAGTAAAATATTCAACTGTCAGTTCTCAATATCTTGTCTTTAACTTGAGTAATGGTCCAGTGAATGAATCCTATTTTTAATATGCTGAGCCTTCCGTCCCTTTTTCCAGAAAGTGTTTCACAGTATATGGTCAATAGGCTGTTGTCAGAGTAGGGCTTATTTCAAAAGCGTTTTTACAGCCTCATATAATATTTTTGTTCAAATAACCTTCAAAGTTGATACATTTTAGAAGATGAACATTTGATATAATCTCTTTATATAGCATTAATCTTTTAGAAGGCATATTTTGTTTTGGTAGAAATGTTTTATTCTTCCATGAACAAATGTTATAAATATTATTTAGAAAAACAAAGCCATTTCCAGCTTTATTGCTACATGATGAAATCATTCACCCTGCCGTGGCCAGATGTTTTCACCAAAACCAAAAGATTTTTGAAAATCCATTTTACAGTATCAAACTCACCATAAAACCTAGGAACATATGAGGATGTGGTTTTTGACACATTTTCACAGAATATACCAAATTTCTAGCAATTTTGTTAAATAAGCAACTTTAGCCACAAGAAAAACCCTTTCAATCACCAAAAAAAAAAGAAAGAGAAGAAAGGACAAGAAGAAAAAGATGAAGAATAAAGATAGGAAATTACCCAACAATCATGAGATTGCATGACTTGCTCCTTGGTCCGACCATTTCCAACGATAAAACTCCAGAATTATTCACAAAATCCAGCATGTTGTTTCAGTGAACATTTCCAGGATTCTGGTCTCAAATCAACTACTTTTTGCTCTGTTTCTCTCGTTGGCAATTTTTTATTGCACTTCAATATATTCATCACATTCTTTTCAGATTTGGCAATTAAACTTAAAAAATCGTTGGTGGAAATGATCCAGGTATATTAAACAACCAAATAAAATAATAACGAAACGAGGCAAGTTTTTTTTTCTTTCTCTTCTGCTTCTTGGAAGAGAGTGGCAAGTATTAAGATTGACAAGTACATATGGCTACAGCAACTATAAAGTCCACATGGTTCAGTCACATTAATTGAGTTGTTGATGTGGGAATTCTCTTACAAATAAATTCCATTTTGAAAGTTGAAAATACTGATGAGAAGCTGGTCAACGGCCTAACATGTGTGTCACTGTTTCAACGTCCATCTTGCAAAGACTCGAAAAGACAAAACGTCCAACCGCACAGTACACCCCATACAGCTTAATAAAGCACGCATATTAATAGATGTAAATAGAACTCTGCAGCTAAATCTCAAAAGTCATTCACAATATTTGGTTCATAAATGATGATTTTTTAGTTAGAAAAGTTGTTTATTGCGAGATTAAAAACAAAACTGCACAGTTATGAAAAATGGTGGACACAAGGAATTTGAACGATTAATGTGTTTATAGTCTTCTTTGACGACATGAGACTTGAGGGCCTTTACCGTGGTATCATTCCACAATAGTGAATTCTGTAGCAAATTAAAGATTGAAATGTTTCATTGAAATAACACATATATTTTATAGCACGTATACATGCAGTTCACTGCCTAAAGTACTGTATAATTAGAGTACGTCTTCCTGTGTTACCTAAAGCTTAGGACATGAAATGGCTACAGAGGGGTCGCCATCAACTAATGGATGGATAGCTCATGCAGTTGGTAGAGAGCTGGGCAAGTGTACAGTTCTCAAGAGATCACTGCATGGTTCAAATCCCAATCTAGCCATATATTCCTTTACTATTTTGCAACAAAATCTACCGTGCATTTATCAGATTATGGAATTAATATAGCTATTTATGTGTAAGGGGGTGAGGCTAGGGGTGGGGGAGGGGAAAGAGGTAGGGAAAGGAGGGTAAGAGAATGTGGATAAGGTGGCAACCTACTAAAACATGTACTGTAAGATGTTGCATGTATCAAGATATGAGTTGGCCTAAAGCAGATACAGTACAAGTAGTGAAAACTTACTGGGCAAAGGATGTCATGCATTGAAGTTTGTGCAAAACAACTTAAAAACTTATATCCATGTAATGGAGAGAGCAAAAAAAAAGAAGAAAAGCATCAGCTCAAAATCTTGACCAAGAGAAGAAACAATTTATCAAAAACTGGCAAACAATTGAATTACTTTACTGTGAGGGAGCGATCAGAATAGAGGCTGTATTATTATTATGTACAGTATAACAGTGACAATACAGTTTGTTGAATTGCCAGTACAGTGTACACCTTCATTAAAGTTCTTTAGTTTGGAATATGAAACCCTTAAATGAGCGGGAAATAGGACACAATGCTCTTAAAATAAATTGTTTTTTTTGTGATGTCCAAGAAGGGATACAGCTGTGACAAAGGACTCATTATCAAGTGCAAAGATGAGCCTCAGCCCTTGGCCTCCTTGTTGCAGAATGATTCAGATTTGGGTAAAACACAAAACACTAAAAAACTAAGGTGGAGTTGTCCTTGCAAAACAGACTGGAAATAATTTGTAACTTGAGAAGGTGTCAGGGAGGGGAAAGGCTGTAATCTTGTCTTTGAGATGACCTGTACTGTACTTTATGAGGGGGTGGGTGGATGGGTGGTGAAGGGGTGCTGATGGTGTCATATAGGTCTGAACAGAAATAATATTAATAACAATTTGTTCTTTCAATTTTCATTACCTAAACTTTTCAGCATTTCAAATGTTTCTAAAACGTTATTGTTATTATTCTTAATTTTGTTTATTGCTTGAAACAGTAATGTCTGCATGATATAAACCGATGCCACTGCATGGAAATTATAAGAAGTCCATTTCACATCTTTTCAACAGTACTACCTACATCAGGCAATTAAGTTTATTGGCTACAAACAATATCTTTTCTTAATGAGTACTGCAGTAAACTAGTGTACTACTTTACCCTACCATACAGTAAATATATACATATACATGGTCAATTTAGTTTTCTCTGCTTGTAGATGGAAACATTGGGTTTTAGGTTAGGATGTAGGCTCCATATACTTCAAGCACACTTGGTCTTGATGAGTGTGTGTACAATGGATTTAAACTTTCAAGAGTAAATTTATTCAACCATTTAGCTTGAGCCACGAGGGGTTCCCAGTCTGTTTGCGGACATTGCCGGCTTCGCTGTAATTCTCGAGAAGTAAACTAAATAATGTAACATGTACATAACATCATACAGAATGATTGCATGTGAAGTTTAAGGAAGAAAGACTGTTATTGCAACAGTTGTTTGCAGGAAGGGTTTTAAGCCCAACGTCCAACAAGTTTGACGTTCTTTGATATGCAATCTACTTTTCTCTTACAAGTAAATCTGGTCCACGAGAATGGTTTACAAACACTGCGGACAGTGGGAGGTTTCTTTTCTATTTAATTTACAGGTTTATGGTCACAAAACATTTCTAAGGTCTGTTAGGTTTCTGAAAACAGTAAAGGGAGTACTTTATGATCTCTCCAATAACAATAGCTTGTAGGAAAATGTTGACTAATTATTAAAGACAACAGATATCAAAATTTGAATTTTAGCTTCTTTATTTGATCACAATCACCTTATTACTGTAGATGGATCATACTGTTAGAGTTTCATTTTCAGTATTAACAAACAGTGCTAAACTTGATCTGAACTGTTTAATTTATTTAAAGGGAAACTCCAGAGATAAAAATTTACTTTTTAATGATAAAAGAAGAACATATTTTCTACGTATCCTGTTGACATTTGGATACAATTCCTACATGGCGATCTCAAGATATGTGTACTTGAAATTTTCAGTTTGTAACATAAGGGGGAACTTAAAGCAAACAAGTGTGATGTCATAGCTACACATTGACAAAAAAATTGTTTGTTTTACTTGCTTTCTTTTTGAATTTATTATTCACTTTATTGTTTTGACCTTGGATTGGGGTAGCTTGATTCCAACTTTACCTAAGGGGATGTGAAGTTAACAATAGACCAATGACCAACTTGTATATATACTGAGATGCAGCACTCTAATTTAAAGTAGAAAATTATGATTAAGTTTCGAAGAAAACACATTTATTAAACAAATTTGTTACTTAGACATCACAGTTCATTTCAAGTTCAACTCTGGTCAAGTTCACTGCAGGTTCACTTCTGCTACAAAACTGTGTTTGTTTAAGTCAATGCTGTTTTCTCAAAAAATGCACATATAGGAACTCGGACTCTCTTTCATCTGTCAAATATAAATTTTCCTCTGCATTATCCTTTTAACTAGATGAACTGTACACATTTCAAACTGCCTCAGACTGTCAAGTCTCTTCACGAAAGTGGTTTGGGTTTCTGGCACTTGGGTATATTTCATAGATCTCCCAAGAGATGATAAGAAAATAAACCCTGCCTTTTAAATTAGAACCAACATCTGGTCAAAAGTTCTGCTACACTTAAAGGGATATGGAATGTATTGTAAGGAATATCGCACAAGTAACTTACACAACTTTGAATAAACTCAATATTTTACCACCGTCAGCTCCAAAATGTGACTTACACATGTATACTGGTAACTGTAGTAAATGATGTTTGGTAATTCAGATGTTGTTTACATCTTATGAAATAAATATTGTTTATTATAGGGCATGGATTCAACTTACTGTACCAATGCAATGAGTATGGTGATTCAATAAACCTTTGTTCCTGACTTTATTTCATAAATTAACAAACCTCACTTTGAGGTTTATAATATCCAAAAAGAGAATATATTCCAAACAGTAATGCATGTATTTTGCAGTTTAACCACATATTGACAAATTCTAACTATTTTATCAAATGTCACCTTTTTTTCAAGTTATTAGTTATTGTATCTTTAAATGAATTCTAATCCCTTCTAAATCCGCCTTTGCAAAACAGGAAAGATAAAGGAAAACGCCACAAGAAATAATCCTGCAAACATTTTGTACGTGGGTGGTCCTTCATGAAAGCAAAGTTTCATATTCATAAATATTAGACAGAGCAGGCAATCAGAATCAATCCTCTCTCGAGTATCATAAAGGTAATGAGTTTGCACTGGATGGAGGAAAAGAGAGTCATGTATACAATCTGCTAGAATATATGCTAGAATGGTCAGAACTATATGAACATTAATAAAATATCCAAGATGAAAAAGGGAGATATTGCTCAAAATTTCTCTAATTAAAGAATATGTAGTAAACTTTATATTTTCAGTGGTCATTGATAGTTTTAATGTGTTTAAAATGAAATAAAAGACACACATCTGTTCTCTGCCGCTTTTAATGTGTTTTTTTTATATTTTGGTTGTAAAGCGACACTGGATACTACGTTGTTCTGTATTTAGCGAGCGCTACATGTTTTGTGATAATAAAAATAATAATAATGATAATAATATCTTGTTCCAACATGAACGAAGGAATATAAAGCTTTCCTTCGCTCTCTAGCAACATCTTATAATATCACAGATTAAATCCTGTATGGCACTTTTGACTTATAATTAAAATTCACCATTAAATTGCTAAATTTAAATCTGTAAATATATAAACATAAAAAATAATGGTTTAATATTCAGTTTCTGATCTAACTACTATATGAAATATATAGATTTTATCCCCCCTCAACAAACCCCACCCCCTAGCTACACCCCCCTTCATTATCACAAACTTCAATGCCATACTGTGAGGCCATTAGTGCTCTATTTATTCTTCTTACCAGTCATATTTTTGGTGTATGATTAAAATAAATACATGTATTCTACATGTATGTAATATCAAAATTTCCAATAATATATTCCTTAATTCACAGTCAGTTTTTAGAAGCACTCTAACGAGCTGTGTACTTCAATTGATTACTTGTTGCCTAGATACCAGATACTGTATAGCGTTAACCTAGGGCAATAAAACCGACAAACTCATATTTATCGGTGAAACTATCTTTAATTTCTACAGAAGTGCAAACATTACCCATACATCCACGCAAACAGAGCTGCATGTACTTATATTAAATATGTTTAACATAGCTTGTTGAGATGTGTAATCAATAGATATCACCATAGAAATAATACTCTCGTTAATATCAATTTTTTAGGTAGATTGCACTTTCGCGTAGGTGTATTAGTTCCAGGGAGAGTGGATCTTAAGACAGACATTAATAAAATACCAAATAGGTTTTTAGATATTAACTGTTTACTGTTGTCAACAGTTACTAGAAAAACAGCGCATTTACTTATTACTTATACAAAAGTAAAGTCAACTTCAGTGTTAATGGAAATGTATGGTAGAGATCTGAGTGTGGTCTATAGTAATGTATTGTACTACACTGAGTACCTACAGTACAGTAGCTAATAGTAATGTATCGTACTACACTGAGTACCTATAGTACAGCTAATAGTAAGGACAAGGTAGGGTAGGGAAGGGTACTGTAGGAAAGGCCAAGATACAGTAGGATAGGGAAGGGGAGAAAAGACCAAGAAAGGGTAGAAAAGGCCAAGTAGGCAGGACGAAGAAGGATGGAACAAGAATGGGAGAAGGGGGCGGGACAGAAAAGGGACAAAGGGGGAGAAGGGGAGAGAAAGGGAGAGAAAGGGAAAATTGGTTTGAGGCCTGCAGGCATGTCCATGGGTGTGAACTTTCCTTTACAGATGAACATCGGATAGACATCATTCACTCAGTATTTAATTATTTTGGGTCACATGATGACAGCTCTTCAATTGAAGTACTGTAATGTACAATGCACAGTGCACAGTGTATGTATAACCAAGCTTTTGCTGACAAGGAAATGAAAGAAAAACCTGAAGTAGGTTGTTTATATGTTATTGTTTTGGTAATGTTGATTGTAATCTTGCTTTCCACATTTCCTACTGGTTGGTTGAAAAATGGCTTAATAAATTATAAGAAATGAATGGTTATATACTACTATACTGTACCTCCTGGCTTATTGACACTAACACTAGGCCTATTATTTAGTTTACACTGTGCATGCATAGTGGCTGGATGTTGATGAGTTGATAACTGGGAGTGACTACTTGTCACAACATATAACATGATATCCTTGGTAGAAAACAAAAGATACCACATACTATACATGTGTAAATCTATATTGCAACAGCCGTGGTAAGATGGTTTAAAATACTACATCGGAGGTAGTGAAACCCTCAGGAATTACAAGATATAGTAGGGCCTGCCACCCTACCAGTACAATTAAAGTGTTACTTTGCGATAATTACCTACTTTACGCTTAAGTTACTGTATTAGGCTAAATGACTAAAAGACAACTGTAGACTACCCTTTGCAGATCAATTAATATTTAATCAAATGCAAACTTGGAAAGAATCCTAAGATTTCACTCATATTGAGTAATTACAATATATTTTAAAAGTAAGCAATTTATTTCTAATTTTCTGATTGTGTAAACTATGAAGTTGACATACTGTATATTCAGGATTTATAACGTTAATTATTAAAATTTTTACCACCGTGGTTCATTTAATTTACAATCTAGCTGCATGCAATTTACACTTGAGCTGAACAGGCAGCATGATTCCATACAGTCCAAGGTTATTATCCAAAGTAAACAGTAATACATGCTCTTAGATCCAAACAAAAACACAACTCTCTCCTCTAGAGTGTAGGCTATCTCGAATATATCAACAGGCACAGAGATTTTATCCACCAAAAAGAGACACAGAATTGACAAAAATTCCTTAAATATTTCACAATCCCATAAAAAGATCCATGTCAAATCCTTGCAACAAACATCTCCTGATGAGTGCTTACTACACACTGAGGCTACATTGAGAGTGACAGGTACTGTAGTTCAAGCTGCATACATTGACTTGTGTACACAGTATAAGTATACCAGGATCATCCAGAGATTTCATGCATCTTCGCTCACTGCACTCAGAGAGAAGCAGCGCACAGGCTGCTGAATATTGGTTTCTAATGAGTTTACACTTAACCAGTGTAGAGACCCTGAATATTGTAGCATTATTAAAAAAAAAAAAAGCAGTTGCTTGTTCAGCCTCAGTCAGTGAACACACACTGTGTTTGGTATTAAAAAAGCCTATTGGAGGTTGAGGCCAGAATTGCCAATCATCACCTGAGCTGAGTAAAGAGAAATAATTACTGTTGTGTTTGCTTAGTATTATTGTAGCTTGTCATTGGAGGATTAAGGAGCTTGTTGGAGTTAATAGCAGAAAATTAGATTAATAGAGTAATAAAGTTAATAGATTTATACTGCATTGCTTAAAATTACTCCCATCCTCCTCCCCCCCCCCCCCTAAAAAAAGAAAAGGAAAAAGGGGAAATGAAAGTAAAATCCCAAAAACAAGTTAGGAAAATCTTACTGCTAAGAGGAATTGCAACATATTTTGGGGGAAGGGGGGAGGGTAAAGGAATTAAGTCATTATGACTTCCTTAATTATCAGGCAGCCAAATATACTCATTATGAGGTCCCATGAAGGGCAGTCGGGCAAGCTTGTCAAAGTTGTGTGCTGAGGGGGCTACAGTATCACTACAGCCAGGCTGTTTAGGGACACAACTTGTGTGCTCCAGCCTCACACAATAGGCTCACCTAGTCTGCCTCTCAATCTTACTTGGAAATGATATCACAACGAATATGTCCAACATCTACCACTGAAAAACAGTCCGAAGCGACGTAAATTTTTATCAGAATAATCCTCTCTTGGCTTTATAATGATAAACGAGAATTATAACCTTACTGGATCAATAATAAAGTGCTAAATGTCATTAATATGTACATGTCTAGATTGTGCTATTATTTTATTATGCCAAATGCTAAATTTAAACATTTTACTGTTAACATGAGGGCACTGTTTCCTTGAGAAATTTTTGGCAAGAAAAATGTGCTACTACGCTGAAGATATTGTTGACAAAATGAAGCACACCTCTCTTTACATCTGAGAATAATTCAGGGATGAAAATGATCTAGTTTGAACATCCGCACATAAAGAGGAAACGAATAATTTTATGCAAAAAGAAAGAAATGTTTTTTTGTTGAGTTATCTTGTTTACAAAGTTTTCAATATTTCCTGTGCACCCTTAGCAATTATCAGTTTCAAAGAAAACTGATATAACACTAAGTTACTTAGAGCTTAATTGGTTTATGTATTTCTTCATAACTTCTGGTACAGTTCTGTGTGGGGCTACACCAATACAAACAAGTATTCAAATAAACTTGGTGGTGACCATGGAGTTGTTTAAACACAGGTCACTGTTATTTAACAAACACTTTCTGAGGATGGACAGTCTTGGAGTTTAAATTGCTAATTACACCTGTGATACTACAGCCATTAACTGAGAGCTAAATGTGGCTGTAAATGCCAAAACTGAAATCAATCATTCTTGTTGATATCATTACTAGCTGTACAGTACTGTACTGTTTGTATTTTTGTTACTACTGTATGTATGCGGGTACGTAGAACACAATATAAAGTATGGTTTCCTTTTGTTTTAATACTTCAAAGGTCTTGAGATCTACATAAATTAAGGATACATTTTGAATTGTTCATGTTTAATTGAAGCTTACCAAATGGTGCAAGCTCATGTTTGATCCTTATTTCTTAGTTTTATACTAATTATTCATTTAGTTCATAGACTTGTCTGTCACTGAAACATAGAGATCATAAAACTTACCAGGGCATACTAGACACGATAGAATGAGGTGCTAAGGTTGTGAGGAGACAGGTAAGCGAGGAGCGAAGTAAATCTATATATACTCTGATATTTGATACTTCTATGTTTCAAATAGTAGAGTGTTTGTTGCCATGTTAGATTTGTCATATTGATTGCACTCTTCCTTTCCCGCTGAAAAAGGATATCGGGATATATATGGATTCAACAAACCACGTCCATGTTTAAATTCTGTCGACAAGCATCACAACCAAGTACAAACCAAATTTATTATATGCCATGTTGTAACTGCAGTAAAATAAAACTACATTACTCAACCAGAGGATCACAACTACTGTAAGCTGCAACATTGGAAACTTAAGGCACAGCTGCACTGATTGGCTAAAAAATCTTAATTCTTTAAGAAATGCAAGAATGGTCTGAAAAGAAGGACATGGTCATTGCCATAGCAACCTGCAGCTGGCTGATATCAGCTGTTCAGTGTATGATGGGACAATGACCTGTAGAAATCAACAACAAACAGTTTAACCAGACACCAATCAAACTGCATGACTGCACATGAATGATATAATTACCATCCAGGCCTGTACATTATAACATTATTAAAGTACTTACAACACCACATATGATAAGTCTCTCGACATTATACCATAAGTATCCTTGACTAGTGACAGCTCCACCAAAGATTACATACCATTCATTAAAGTGGTATAACATGTAAAATATGGAAAATTACAGTAAAATAAAACCTAATTTTATAGCCATTAGTCAGACTAAAATGATCAAATAGAATGTAATTCCTACTTCCAAAACACAGAAAAAAGGCCTTGAATAGTCCAGTTCCGAATGAATTGAAAATGACAGAAAATATGATCTCTGAACGAACGTCTGAGCACGTTGGGGGGGGGGGGGTAGAATGAGAAAGGAGGTCATTGACCGGAGGGTTCAGGTCATAGAGGGTGCGCAGTGTTAAAAGGTTACCAGTTCATTCTAGGTACGGTAGAACAAGAGTGCTGAAGTTGTGGGGAGACAGGTAGGCGAGGAACGAATTAAACCTCAGCAGACAATGTGAATTCATTTGTAGCCAAAATAATAAATCACTAACAGTGTTCATTAGTTTGTTGTTGAGATCAAACCAGGCATTCCACTCTGCCATGTGGTTTTTACTTTTTTCATTTTGATAGCTTACTGTACACCAAACTTACGCAATGCAATTTGTTTCAAACTTGCAAGCAAATTAAGTGATAGTTTCTAGAAAGCTCTCCAATTTTTCCAACCAGTTGATTGTATTAAATAGTAACGGAAGTACACTATACACAGAAGATAATTTGTTCATTCTACGTTCACTCACTTGAGAGCTAGTGTACAGTATATATGTATATAATACAACATAACATACTGTAGCTTTAATGTTAACGAGACATACATTTAACCCTCTTGTTTATTTTTAGATTATTCACTGCCTCTTTGATACAGGTGTCCAGAAAGAAAGGAACACATGAACTGATACCACCAAAGAATTCTAAGGTTTTATTTTGGTAAAACGACAAGAAACCAAATCCTTTTGAGGTAGTATATGTTATCACGGTTGATTGGTTAATTACTGTCACCTGATCTACGAATACCAGTCACATGTAACAGAACTAACATACTCTGGTGCAGCCGGTGTGCCACTAGGAATATGGTTCCAGTTGTCTTTAATGGGTTTTCTGTTTCATCGTCAAGTTCATATTTTGCTAGACCTACCCTTTGCACTTGTAGGGAGATAAATACAACTTTAGACTGAACATGCATCAAACATCTATTCTCTTAAAATGCCAAAATGTGAAATCTTTAACAATTTGGAAATAGAAAAAAAAAATCATAGTCTTCTAAGTATAATGAAACCTTTCAGAAGTATAAATGATACAGATTTCTTTCAACATTGAAGCTTCATTGTTTTTATTACAACCCTTGAGGAAATTTTCCTCACTTAGACATTCAGTCACCTTGTGTGTTCCATAACAATGTCTGAGAACAATTTGGAGAGTAAAGACCTCTAGGAAAGTACTTTATGAAAACTTCTAGCAATTATAGCGTGCTATAATTTGGGGCCAATACTGACTATGTTTAAGGCGTATCCTAGATTTACTCCCTTTCATTCCTTATAAATATATATCGATCAAGACTGAAACATGTCCGTGTATCGCACACGTTATCAACGTTACAGTCATTGATTGCTTATAACCTTGTATCTTTTTACATTTGAACTCTATTAATTTCTACAATTATAAGACGGTCAATACAATCTACGGTATATTTTGATCTTGTTTCCTGCCAACAGTAACTACAATACTTTTGTTTGTTTGTTATGAATCTTGTTGTCATTGGCAACCATTGTGCTGTAGTCCCATCTTTATGTTTCATTTTCTCGTTTTCCTTTTGTTCTTCTTGTGATATATATCGTAACCAAGGAAGATATGAGCTGGATCTGTATTTAAATGCATATTGGTAAAATTAAAAACTGTATAACAAACAAACGATGGCTTTGTAGAGTAACATTTTAAACATGTTGATTCATGATGAAAAATGAGAGTGTGTTAAGAAGAAATAAATAAAGAAATAGATTAAAAATATTGGCTTTCATAATGTTTTGTTTTAATGTCGTCCTGATAACAAACTGAGCAAGGCGGCGGTTAAAACACATTGGGGTCAAAGTTCAATCCACCAGAGGTTCAAGTTTGTGACTTTTGGGGTACAAGTTCATCACTTTGTTAATTATTAAAGTATATCTGTCGATAAAGTTACTCATTGCTTTTATAAAACAATTTTTTTATAATGCTAAGCTTCTCTGTAATCAGGTTTCGTAAGTGGTGTTGAAATGCATCAATTGGTCAAATTTGGCCTGTTAGTTCTTAAGAATGTGAGTACAATTACACAGAAAATTCACCGAGTAACAGGTACAGAATATATCTAAACTTTCAAGAATTGGTCCCTGTAGCTACTTAACGGAATACCCGAATACCCTGGATCGACATCTCCTTCATTATTTGTCAATTCCTTTGTTTCATTAAGTTATTTTTACTGTGTGAGTCTCACAATGAAATACAGTTGTGCATGTGTTAGATGTAGTAAATACTGCGCTACGAAAGAAAACAAAGGGTATTGTACATTAATGAAGAGACAGTGTACCACGAAGTGGTCATCTAGGTTACATGGCCCAACCCATCCCTTCCTCCCCTCTCCCTTCCTCATACTTAAACATACATGCATTTAAATACAATTAGGCATGAAAATGCCATAATGTGTACATTCATTGATACCAGGAGCAGCTCCTATCATGTAACAATCACCACACCCCTCCACACCCCTCTTTCCTTCTGCTTTAATTTGGTAAAATGCCTCAGTTCTAAGGATTTTCCATACTGTTGGATTACTGTCCTTTCCCTATTTGAAAAATCTAAAAAGGTAGGATATTGTATGTCACACAAAAGCACACTTTCCTACAGGCAGCTAAACCTTGGTGAGACTTCAAAAAATTATATAAAAAAAACATGTAAATAAAGAGGACGCTATACAAAAACAACCATGTCAAATATAAGAATCAAAGCAAAACTTTACTATCTATAAACAAGGCTGTGTGCATTTTGGATGTGCTGTGTTGAGAAAGTTCTACATGGCACAGATTGCAGTTCTAAGCAAGTTATTATGAGCCACGTTTTATTTTCACTTAAGACCTTACAGACAGATTGGACTCTACAGTACAATTCAAACAGTTGCATATAATTAATTGAGGAATATAATACTTTTGTCAAACATTTCTTTCATTTTCCACAGATGATTTAGTATTAGAAATGTGATCAGTCAAACTTCTTTACCAAATTTACCACCAATGTCAAAAGAAAATTATGCAACAAATAAGTGAAGAAAAAATATTGTTTTGAAGACCTTTTGTTACACTTTAGCAACAAGATATGGAAGATACCATCCACTTAACTTAACATCATGCAAATGTATGCAAATGTATGCAAATATGTGACCTAATCCAGTCACAAAGTAAAGGTG
>JAAAKB020028711.1:0-14614 GCA_010014835.2 Apostichopus leukothele
AAGTTATATTATAAATGCCAACTCCCAAAATGGGTGGTTATGTAGGCCGCCTTGAGTCTCACCCTTCATTTGCCATTGGCACATTTCATTTTTCCACAACGAGGTTTGAGAAAGTTTGGTAAAATGCAGTCGTCTGCTTAGATGCAAAATAGTGCTACATTTTTAAATTTTGGGACACAATGTTGAATAATTTTTACAAGCTTAGCCTTGTATCGCACACATAAGTTATAGATTTACATACTGTACGCTTGAATTTTCTGTAATATTATTAAGTCTACCTTGGATACTTCTTTAATAGTTGAAGGTCTGTATACTACATGGATAACGATCATTCCGTTGTTCTGCAGAGCACATATTGTGTATGTGAGGTCTCGTTGTTCCGGCATTTTCAAATGTTTGAAGTCAAGTTACTAATGCTGCCTAATTTCATAGTTTACCTATAGTGAGCGGCGGGAGAATTAGGAGGTTGAAAATTCAAATATACGACTGTATCTTAATGCAGACAAGTGGGTATTTCAATTTTTCCTTACTACTTACCAAATATATATGTTTTGAGCTACTTTTAGTGGTATAATACAGTGCCACCTTCAGGATTCAAGTTTAGTTGAAAAAATAGATATGGATGTCAAAATAAGTTTCTTTGGATGTTCTGAAAAGTTCTCGCAAAACTTAAGTCCTCTAAACACTACCGTAGAGAGACTTTGTCAATAATACAACGACTGGTTGAAGGTTAGTGTATTTACGTTCTAGTGGCGCGAAACTTTTTGTAGTCTGCAATGCACTGCATGTATACCAAACACAGTTCTTAGATAGCCTATATATTATTAGACCTACCTTAAGTCATTAGGCTAATAATAATATTAAAACTTACGTTAGTTTGAAACTTTAACCTACCAGTAAGAAGTGAAAGTCGAGAAGCAACTTCGACGTTTCCTACATCACATCTCTAGCAGGTAGGGTAGTGAAGATTTTGTAAATAAAGTGTTCCTTACCGCAAATAGCATGAGGCCTAACCGTTAACGTTACTCGTTAGTCATACTTAATATAGTTAGCCTAACTTCCCCCTAAGTTAACGTTAGGCCTAACGAGTAACATGAGTTATTCCTAAATATGTCAGATAGATCTAATTAAGGGTCCCCATAAAACTAGGCCTAGCCTACCTAACTAGTACTAGCCTAAGTAAGGCCTAGCCTATTGTTACTAGTTCTAACTAAGATCAGTTCACTCAGTGTTCAGTTTGAAACCTTTCAAAATTGTTTTTAACAAACCACCAACCAAAGAATGTTGTAAAGTTGAAATCTAAATATTTTTCTGGGGGAAGGACACCACATTTCCCTAAATAGCAGACAGCATCAATGACACCAGGGCAACACCACATCTATAATATAGTATAAAACCCTTGATTCACCTCTGACCCTCAGGACTATAACAAAGGACTCCCAACCCCCCTAGCCTAGGTCTGCATGGGAGTTGGCTTCAGTTATCCCAAGTCAGCATCCCTCCTTTATTAAATACTTCATTCAGGATTCAGGTCACTTTCTCAATCAGTCAGGGGATGCTTTTAGTTTACTATTCATTGGCATAATCTTGCATGTAGAGCTGTAATTAGACTAAATGTGCCTCACAATGTAAGATTTGACATCCTCATTTATACATCTTTCATACAGTTCCAGCCCTCCCCTACAAATTCAGTCCCGTTCCTAATTCAATAGGGTAAAATTTTGTATTTGGCCTCCCACCTTTGAAATCCTGTGCATGCCACTGGTTCACAGTGTCTCTTAACTTTCTTTCCATATTACAAAGGTCAACACAATTCTTAGTCCTCCTGAAGTTTCTGTCAGTGCCATAATAAATAAGCAACCATGGCTTTGCAAGCTCCAGCAATGCAGATGTTCCATTGCAGTGGTCATACAGAAGTGTGTTATAACAGATCCGGTACAACATTCTACAGTTGTGGTGAAGATGGAGGCATCAGAATATGGAAGCACTTGGAAGATGAAGACCATCAAACCTTAGAAATTGGAGAAACTGTGAGGTCGCTTCGTGTTCTGGTGAGGGAAATATGTTTCTGAAGAATTAATCTACAGCAGACTTTTTAAAGGATGATATCATTTATTGGTCATCAGAAGGAACGTTTGCAAGGTGCCTTGTATTGTCACATGAAAATTGTAGGAGCAATTACCTTGATCTTGCAGATATGTCTCACACAAACTACGAGTTGCATTATCAGGCCTAGATACATTTATATGAGTTGTTTCAGATGTTTGGTAGTTATTATGTGATGCTTGCCACACTCGTTTTGTAAATAATAAACATCTCTTAAAAAGAAAGGCAGAGGGTGAAAGGCAGTGGTTGTGAGTTGAGTTGCACAGACAAATTGCATAATGATACAGGAGATCCATTTACAAAATGACTGACATACATTATTTCAGGTTTTAAAAAATTTATTGGTTTTTGTGTCCTTTTTCATTTACAAAAGTGATATATTCTTCTTCTACACAGGGAAACAAGGTATTTGCAGGGACAGAATCTAACACTGTTCAGTCGTACCTGTTGCCAGATGGGTCACCCGATGGGATCCTTTGTCGGTTTACCGCACCTGTTACTCACATAGACTTGAGTGAAGATGGGAAGAAGCTTGTGGCCGGGGCAGGGTGAGTTCTTCAAATAAATGAAAAACTTAGCATCTTGAGTATCATCTTAGACATTCTTAATATATCAAAAATTGCTACAGATTGTTACCTTTTATTAACATGTCAACACTTTCCTTATGAGCATTTATAAAAATTTAAAAAAATCTTTTGTTTGGATTCCTTCCAGTGATTTTACAATCAAGGTTATTGACCTCCAAGATACTTCAGATCAGGTGATCTTACAAGCTCATACCGCTCCGATACTCAGCGTAGCGATCGATCCACTCACAGAATTTGTGGTAAGTCCCATCAACTCTTTATAGGTCATCAGTTTTACCTAAAAAAAATTAAAATTAAAAAAAAAATTATTATATATTTTTATAATAAGAATTAAGCTGTGTCCATTTTATTTTTCTTATTCATATTTTAAGGGTTTTCTCATTTTGTTGTCATTGTAAAGCGCTCTTGAACATGCTTAAGCATGAAAAGAGCGCTATATAAATCTGGTAAATAATAGTAATAATTTATCGGGATATATAAATAATGCAACATAAAAGGATCAATCTTTCAAACATGGTTTACTTTAGGCCTACTAGCGACCATGCCACACACACATTTCAATGGGGCTTGAGATGGCTCTGTGGTCGAATTTTTCCTAATTTGCATTGGGCAGTCGGCTTCACTTAATGACAAGATAAAGCAGGATCAATAACACCTAATTAATTACCTTTGAATGTCTCATGTCGTGATTCAAATCTCCCCTCTGCCCTTTCAATATATGTTTATGTTTTAGTTCAAAACTCGACAAGAGGTTACTGTCCCATTACCTGCTTAGACCCATATTTATTACAGCATTACTGCTGACTTTATCGCATGAGTTTCAAAGTTTGTTGGAAAATTTAAAAAAAACTTATTGTAGTCTTCATTTGTTCTGTTGCATCTCCCTACAGCACAATTTCTTGGCATTTTGCTAGTGGTTTAGGTTGGTTGTCACATCAACATAGAGAACTAAAACACTCATATTGAGGGTGCTATACATAAACAGATTCACACAAATTAGTATCAGTTTTGATGTGAAGTGAATGTCTCCCTCTGTTAAGACTGTCATACTGTGACTGTCTTTTGCTGAACAGCTAACTTTTATAAAGTTGTAGCAAGAATACACGGTTTACTGTAAGTTAGTTTCATTGGTCCAGGTTGTAATACTCCTTGTCTTTAAATGTTGTTCAAGTGTATTTTATCTTAAGTATGAATGTTTGCCTGCTGTTTGGCTGATTGAGAAGAGCAATGTGATATGTACCCTTTGCTTGCATGCCCAAAGTTTCTTGACCTTGGTATAAAGCTCTTCTACTATTGTCCAGTTTCTATCTTTTGGCTGGCATTTCTGTTATGAACAAGTAGGATCCTTTAACTTATTGAATCCCTCTCACCAAGGACTGGATGCTGTTGATATTAGGGCTGCTTGAACCACACCTTTACTTGATCCACTGTTAAACTTCAGTGCACAAAGTGCTTCATGGACATATAAGATGGTATTGGATAGGATGCCCCTTTATTTTGCTTATCAGTACCACTGATTTTGTTTAATACAGCTGTTTATTACAGAGTCACAGTTGATCATATCCCACCTGATCAAGTCATGGTACCTACAGAAGCTATGTCTTGTTTCTCCCACATGTGCAAATAGGCCTGAGTCGGGTAGCCAGGGACCCAGGTACCCGACTGAAGACTGAAGATACCTGAATCAAAAACGTACAAAACGGGTAAAATGCGTAACTACTACGCGATACTTTTATGATTTCAATAATTCCGTAGGTCTGCATGTTTGGATTAATCAAGTCACGCGAAACAGAAGAATACCGGTGAAAAGTACTCAAAATTGAAACCTGCAATCCATTGCAACAGCAACAGTGTACGTAAAATACTACATTCCCTCTTCCAAACATAGCACATACCTTCCAAACAATTACAGATTTCCTGCTAATTGAAATTTGTAAACAAGGCTACGATGCAAGTGTGTTTTTTGTGTGTGTTTTTTTGTGTGTATTTTTTGCAAACCCATGGTTAGGCAAGATTTACCCCTTGACTTAGTGTGGTGTTAGGCTACCATGTGGTCGAAGATAGCAGCAATAACGAAAGTATTCGGTGAATAACTGCGTCACAAATTCAGCGACTAAATAGATGGCTAGGCTAGATTTCGCCATTGACTAAGTGTGGTGTTAGGCTACCATGTGGTTGGAGATGTGTGGGGAGTTTAGGAAAAGTTCGTCGAGTGCAGGTGTCATTGTTGTCATGAAGCAGCTGGCTCTGGTAGCCCATGGCAAGTCCTTTTCCGTGTCTTTTTTTCCGTTTGTTTCTCTGAACATTAACCAGCCTTATTTAAAAAATTTGGTTGCCGCTGACCAACCAGTGCATCACGATTTGACAAGTTTGGATTGCCTGGCAGTTATTTTGGTCGTCTCCGAAGACTGCTAAATATACACTCTGTTCATTGATAAAAAATTCTTGAACCTGCAGAGAGAATTTTATGATCCTTTTGTGTACATCCTGGACCGAAGTGGCAGCTCATTGTCTGGTCTTCTTTTGTGTTTTTGGGGCATAATTTGTGGTCCCATAGTCAGTGCATGCAACTGTCCACAGGCTCTTGGAAGCCAGGAAATGTGTGCATTCACGCGTTACTCATTACCAGCTAGTTGCTGTGTCATTACACTGGGTAGCAACGGCTGGGCCGGTGATGATTGTCGGTTAAAGTTGAGAGCCTTCCCTAACAGCAGATGAAGAGAAACTCCAGACAGAGATATTATTGAAGAATATTAGCTTTATTTCTTCTGAGATAATATTTTTGCTGGAGTACATATCCAGGATAGTACATCTGAACTACACTCTCTGAATTCTGGAATGCTAGTTCTCCTTCATACTAAAAAACTAGAGTATTGAAGTCATTACAACTTCCTGTGAAGGGGCAATAACCTCTCTGTGACATAAACTCTTGGTCACCGACTCTTTTACTTATAATTACTAAGGCACAGAGGGCTATGACTAACCACATTTTTATACACATGAGATGCAACAGGTTGTCATCAGTGGTTAAGCATGAAGATTTCATGGAATTAAGACAAAGGAGGCTTGTATGACTATGATGTGGGCGAGGGGTGAATAAACTCGGGAACAGGAAGTAAGAAGTTACTCTTAAGACAGAGGCATGGAAGCACACGCTTTAAGTGATATAATGGGGATATAACTTCATATTTCATTACATTAAGTACTGTAAGGTATAATGTCGTTTTGACCGTAATGCTAACTTTTGATATTACTAACACTGTGTCCTACTCAAAGAAATTGATCAGCCTAGTCTGTAGTAGCCACAACTAATAACAAGTTTCATGTGATTATCAAAAGGTCAATCAGTTATAGCCACCACCAATAGCAAGTGTCATGTGATCATCAAAAGGTCACTCAGTAGTAGCCACCACCAATAGCAAGTGTCATGTGATCATCAAAAGGTCACTCAGTAGTAGCCACCACTAATAGCAAGTGTCATGTGATCATCAAAAGGTCACTCAGTAGTAGCCACCACTAATAGCAAGTTTCATGTGATCATCAAAAGGTCATTCAGTTATAGCCACTACTAATAGCAAGTGTAATGTGATCATCCAAGTGTCACTCAGTACTAGCCACTACTAATAGCAAGTTTCATGTGATCATCAAAAGGTCACTCAGTAGTAGCCACCACTAATAGCAAGTTTCATGTGATCATCAAAAGGTCACTCAGTAATAGCTACCACTAATAGCAAGTTCCATGTGATCATCAAAAGGCCACTCAGTAATAGCAAGTTTCATGTGATCATCCAAGTGTCAGTCAGTAGTTGCCACCACTAATAGCAAGTTTCATGTGATCATCCAAGTGTCACTCAGTAGTAGCGACCACTAACAGCAAGTGTAATGTGATCATCAAAAGGTCAGTCAGTAGTAGCCACCACTAATAGCAAGTTCCATGTGATCATCCAAGTGTCACTCAGTAATAGCCACCACTAATAGCAAGTTTCATGTGATAATCAAATGGTCACTTAGTAGTAGCCACCACTAATAGTAAGTTCCATGTGATAATCAAAGTGTCACTCAGTAATAGCCACCACTAATAGCAAGTTTCATGTGATAATCAAATGGTGACTCAGTAGTAGCCACCACTAAAAGCAAGTTCCATGTGATCATCCAAGTGTCACTCAGTAGTAGCCACCACTAATAGCAAGTTTCACATGATCATCAAAGGTCATTCAGTAGTAGCCACCACTAATAGCAAGTTCCATGTGATCATCAAAAGGTCACTCAGTAATAGCCACCACTAATAGCAAGTTCCATGTGATCATCAAAGTGTCACTCAGTAGTAGCCAACACTAATAGCAAGTGTCACATGATCATCAAAAGGTCATTCAGTAATAGCCACCACTAATATCAAGTTTCACATGATCATCAAAGTGTCACTCAGTAGTAGCCATCACTAATAGCAAGTTTCATGTTTAATCAAAGTGTCACTCAGTAATAGCTACCACTAATAGCCAGTTTTATGTGATCATCAAAGTGTCACTCAGTAGTAGCCACCACTAACAGCAAGTTTCATGTGATCATCAAACTCATTTGTCTTGGAAGTAAATACCAAACATTCTCTGTGCTTGACTTCAAGTTCTTGTTTTTTCTACTTGATTCCATATAAGAGAAATCTATTTGGTTCAAACAGAAGTTATAACAGCCATCTCAATTGTTTATCTTGTTTTCAAGCAGCCCAGCCCCTCGAATGATTACTTCGGCACCAACTGACGCTTTGCTAGGCCATCCAGCCTCTGCATCTATGGATGGTAGCTATCATTTGACTGAAACCAATGTAGATACTGGTGCTACTGCAGACATGGTCCCTGGAAGGGAGGTCACACCAAGAAGGCCTCCAGCAGGTTATAGCTATACAGGAGGTACCCCTGATGCACGAGCGAATGGATTAAGTGAGTTGTCATTCTTGCTCTCTCTGTGTCATCATAGCATTGTACAGTAGTGATATCAGTAGCAGAAGTGTTTGACTGCTAGCCAAGAAAATTCTTTGCATTTATATGTTGATGTCCACTGATGTAAGTAACCAACAGTAGAAAACCTAACGTATGGACATTTATATGTTGATGTACACTGATGTAAGTAACCAACAGTAGAAAACCTAACTTATGGACATTTATATGTTGATGTACACTGATGTAAGTAACCATCAGTAGAAAACCTAACATATGGACATTTATATGTTGATGTACACTGATGTAAGTAACCAACATGATAAAACCTAACGTATGGACATTTACATGTTGTCCACTGATGTAAGTAACCAACAGTAGAAAACCTAACGTATGGACATTTACATCTTGATGGACACTGATGTAAGTAACCAACATGAGAAAATCTAACGTATGGACATTTATATGTTGATGTACACTGATGTAAGTAACCAACATGAGAAAACCTAACGTATGGACATTTATATGTTGATGTACACTGATTTTAGTTACCAACATGAGAAAACCAAACGTATGGACATTTATATGTTGATGTCCACTAATGTAAGTAACCAACACAAGAAAACCTAACGTATGGACATTTATATGTTGATGTACACTGATTTTAGTTACCAACATGAGAAAACCTAACGTATGGACATTTATATGTTGATGTACACTGATTTAAGTAACCAACATGAGAAAACCTATCGTATGGACTGGTGTTCTGCTTTCAGGCAGAGAGTTGCTGCAATTCAAAATGAGGGCAGTATATATTTTTTCTGATTATTTTGTCAATATTAATTGTATAGTATATTACTTTATATATATTATATTATATTATATCAGGTGAAGCTGAATTTGCTGCAGCCAAACTGAAAGGGCTTGAGAATGAGCCCTGTTTGATTCAGCCAAATCAAAAGAACAGAAATGCCTCTGCGGGTTCGTCTCACTCTGACTATACCCCAAATAATCAGACTGGACGACCTCTCAACAAAGCTCAACTCAGCAAAGATCAATGGAAGGTAAATCAACTGAAAGTCAACTTAGATCAACGGAACACAACCCCTCAAAATCATCCAGAAAAAGTGGAAGAGGCCAAATTTAAACTTCTTCAAGCTCCCAAGTCACCAGAGGAAAAACTAGCAGCAGAGGAAGGCAATTTCAGGTACGTATACTCTTAAAGGCAATACTCAAGTTAGCATTGTGTTAACTTTGCATAAGATGCTGGTTATAGGTATTGGTAATATATTGAATTCCTATAGTTCAATAATATTGTAGGCAATATTGGCTTTGTATTGAAATGCGCTTGTTGTTTCTACTTGGATTGCCTATTCAACTGATCTAATTCACAATGGGATGGTATGTCTCTATTATTTAAATTTAATACAGCTTCCGTACTATACCCATTTTACTACTTACCTCTGTTCACCATTTGTTTTATTTTATATATGTGTGCTGGTGAGTGTTTTCTATTTTTCATTCATTCACTTTCATTGGGTTATAAGGGTTTCTGATTCAAAACATCATCTTCAATTACCCCTTACACAACATTGTATAAACTCCTTGCTTGTTTCATAAGCTCTTGTTCATATGTGACAGGACATGAAGGCATTTACAAGTTATCAAATTAAAAATGTGTGGTTACCAGCTCTTAAAATAAAATGATATTGCAAAAATTAAAGGAGCAATACTTAGCAGTTATTTAATGGTTTCTCAATCTTAAAGGAGCAACATTGAGTTGTTATTACTTAGCTTGGCAGTGTAAAAGGAGCAATTTTCAGCAGTTATCTAATTGCTTGGTAATGTTAACTGAGCAATACTGCACTGTTACTTAAAGGCTTGGCAGTGGACAAGAAGCAATACTGAGCAGTTATTAATGGCTTGATTACTGAGCAGTTATTAAATGTCTATTTATCTACTGATGAGTCCTTTATATTGTTGATAATCAGACACCCAGAATGTAGTTATTAGGATAGAAGGGAAGTTGGTTTGCATTAGTGATGGGAATGGTAACCAGGGGAATGACCAAAAAAGTTAATACACAGTCCAACCCATTACTATCAGGTCCAGAAATTCGAAATTTTCAGTTACATTTTTAATCTAAGTCATGAAAAGGAAGAAAAAATTCATGTGTATTCTTCTGTAATTCCATCCTTTGTTGAAAATTCCCATCTATATTGATGTGTGTAAAGGTAAACTTTGGTAAAAATGTGTTACTTTTCCCGCCCAAGAAAGTTTTGATCAATTATGTTTGTTACACTGTACTGTATAGCCAATGCAATCTCTCTGCCTTGCATGCTTGCACAGTTTCAATGCAACAAACCTTGGTCTCTGAACTCTTGGGTAGACCACCCCACATCAAAATTAGTGGAATGGTCCCCACAAAAGTTGAACAGAACTTTTCCATACTTGACTGAATCAAGCAACACATGTTTGGTCCATAATTACACAATGAACATAGCCATTTTAGAATAAGGCTTGACTGATGTAGTTCTTTGGACTCTCCAGCTAGTTAATAAATAGCGGGACCTCCTACACGCTAGCCTTCTGCACAGCAATGAAAGAACTGGTTGAATAGGTCTAGCGCAAGTATAATGATATCATGATGCCGTTTAAGTGCTGTAACTTTCTTGTTACAAACATTTGGGTTTGCCAAATATGCTCTAAATTATCACCCATTGCTTAATTACAGCATTTTTATGAAAATATACCCAAACTGCTTTTGGAGTTCTTCCTTCACACAAACCACATTTTCACAGGTACTTTGTTCAATGGGACAATGAACTGTTAGGCTTGAAAGGCCGTAGAGTTGCACAACTTGCAAATTACAAAACTTTTCATATCTCACTAAAATCATCATTGGGGGGAAAACATCACATGTAATGATTTTAAGGAGCTCTTTTAGGATATAAGTAGTCAATATTAATATGCAGCCTTGCAGTATAAATCAGTTCAAGGGTTAAACGAATAATGTTTATAGTGTTACCATATATGTGACTGAATGCCAGCATAGCCTAGATACGTAGTCACATTTGGCTTATGTATGTCCTTTGTATAGGCCTAGTTGGCTTTCAGGTTGCATGCATTAGGAACTGGTACCCGAAATTGGCAAACAGGTACCCTGTAGCAAAGTTTTGGATTGTTCCAATCACTAGTTTGCATGAATGTACAGCTACTCTGTACAGCTAGTAGGTACAGCTACTGTGTACAGTTACTGTGTACAGCTACTATGTACAGCTACTATGATATTTGTTTGCAGTGACGTTCTTTGCATGCAGCTGCCTTGCTTTTGTATACGTCTACTGCAGAATCTGTGGTATAAGTTTGGGGGTATTACTCAGTTCTTTGCTTTACAATCTTCAATATTTCAAAATGTTATTTAAATTATCGAAACTATTTCTTCCTTCTTGCAATGTATTAGTCCTCCCTTCTTAAAGTTTGTTCATTTTGTACTAAATATTGATTATTAAGTCCTTCCCTGTCTGTGTTTGGGTGAGTCATCTTATTTGTTGTCACAATATCTTAATTTATTATCTCTGGTGCTTACGTTTTCATTTTGGTTTCTTTTCACCCTTGCCACCTATGCCTTACCATTCATGTTCATCATTATCGTCATCACCATGATCATTGTCATCATCGTCATCATCATCATCATCCTCCTTCTCTCCCCCTCTCCCTCCTTTGCTGTCGGCTTTCATGTTTGTAGACGTCACAACTCCCTTCCTCTTCATGCCACAGACGGCCAGAATCAGGTGCAGAAGAAGCTATCAGTTAGCATGCAAGATGTGTAAGTCATGTGGTGATTATGATCGATAGTCAGGTCTGATATGCATATTAATTACTCAACCATGTATCAGACTCCTAAATCCATTACTTGCCATAAATGAAACTCATTCATGGCCAACCTCTTGCATCACTTTTGTTCCTTCAAAAGAGAAACTCAAAATCACCACAAAATTGTCATCATTGTACAACTTGTGTTTGTTAAATTGTATGATAGAAATGTTAAGAACTTCAGAGCTAGATGTGTGGGCTTGTTCTTGGTGCTAACCAAAAGTAGTCCAAATCTATGTGACTTGTTTTGAAATTAAATAGGAATCTCATACCCTGCATACATGAAAGACAACCTCATGTACATTGTACACATCATACAGGTGCTGGACTGGTTTCTCCCCCAATTATAACATTTGGCTTCATAACAGCCTAGTCAAAATGTATGACAAGACAACAAAAAGTTTGTATTTCAATGTTTCACAGGTGCCTTCATGGATCTCAAATTTGGTAAACTTGATTTTCAGGGATGAAATTTGAGAACAATTTTTTTGGTTAAAGCAGAGTTTTTTGCTATTTATATACTGTTTAAGCCAATAAAGCCAATAAAACAATGCTCTAACAGAGGTTAGGAATTAAATCTTTTCCAATGTGTAGAAGCCATTTGTCTTAAAATATCCAATTTGTTTGTGTGAATTGATGTTAACAAACAGTTTTATTAAATGAGTAATAATTTTATCAGACCTGATTACTCGTTAATTGTGCTTTCTGCCATCTCTTGTTAGTATTCAGATTAAATACATACATTAGTATTGTAATGGTGTGTAAAAAGTTTTCATAATGATGTTTCAAAACAATAGCCTCTAATAATTTATTAAGCTGTGACACACATCAATATGCATGTTGTTTCTTCTGCTAATATTAATGTGTGATGAATGCACATTAACATTTGTATGCAGAATTTGTCCACTCATATCAAGCTATTTTGGTATTAAAAAGTCTGCAACAATTATGTAGCACAAGGAAAACAAGTAAGCATTTATAATTGAATGTGAATTCCCTTCGAATCTTGCTTTGTTTTTAGTGGTGACCTTCAAGGGGATTACAATAGTGTTGGCTATCGTTCAGAAGGTGCTGCCAATGGACGTCATTTGGGGCTACCAGGGTACCAATCTCTGAAAGGAAGTGCCCCTGGGACATCTTTTGATTCACCGGTTAATGGAGAGATGGGTCTTCGGACTAAAAGCAACCCAGATGTAAATCGAAGAAATGGACCCAGTCCCTTAGCAGTGGGATACACTCCACCCTCTGGTAATTTGCAGGTAGGAATACTTTAAAAAATACTGAAGAAGGCTGCAATTGTGCAACTTGTAATAGTTCGTCTTTCCATTGCTTGAACAGATCACTCAGCTTAAAAGGTCAGGCTTTTCTTTGGTGCTGTTTTCAGATTTTAGTGCTAACAACTACAAGACGTTAGCATTGCATAATACTTATGATGTTGGTTACTTGACTCAACATGCTTGAAAGGTTGCGTGATGTTTAGTGGCTTCAGACAGTGACATACCTATTGCCAGTCTGTTGAAATTGACATAAAGGTTTCTTACAAGAATTTACTACAGTGTATATATATGGAAAATACT
Source organism: Apostichopus leukothele (assembly GCA_010014835.2). NCBI lineage: Eukaryota > Metazoa > Echinodermata > Holothuroidea > Aspidochirotida > Stichopodidae > Apostichopus > Apostichopus leukothele. The sequence continues at coordinate 13,078 of JAAAKB020028711.1, forward strand.
ACACTACGAAAAGCCACTTTCTCACAGTATATCTATATTAACACAGATTCTTGTCTTGTTTTAGTTTCTGTTGGTACATTCTGCAAGGTTTGTAAATTAGTGCCAAAGTTTTACATTTTTGTTTTGCTTATACCATCAAATCAATACACATTAATCCTTTCTGCTGCCATACAGGAGTTACAGCAGTTATCCTGTGTTTTTTGGATGCAATTACACTCAAATGAAATACAACTTGTCATAGGTTTTTGGTTGTGATGCTTTGCATCCATCGGAACCTATGCAGTCAAGTTGGCTTGTATGTGTGTGAATGTGAAGCCATAGCTTTTAAACATGGTATCTCAAGAAAGAAATATGTGATTGATGTCATACTTCGTGTATGTGTTGGTCAGTGTCAGTAGATGATCCCTATTGTTTGTGGTGGGGCTATTATGCATATTAATGAGTGGGGGGAGCTTAACGTAAGATTCTTAAAATGTCTATATCGCTTCAACCATATGTCTGATTTAGTTCGTACTTGGTATGGTGATGTAAGTACATGTTCTTTGAAACCAAAACCCTGTACCTCATAAATATTCATGAGTGGGTGGGCCTTGCAATCGTCAAAAACAGCTTGTAAACAAAATGTATCAACCACAAGTTGAATCAATGTCATTCTTGGTAGTTAGTTGTCCTATGCTAAGTAGATGTGCCCTATTGTTTTTGGTTCCCATCTCATGAATATTAATAAGTGGGTGGGGCTAACCATAAAACTGTTAAAATGTCAATATCTCTGCAACCATATTTCTGATGGTAATATTATGGTAATATGGATGGTAATATTCATGAACTTGTGCGCACCAAAATGAAGAGGATTGATTAATGCGACAAACATATCAAGGGAGGTACCAGGAATCAGTTGTCATGTTGACAAAGGCTATTTAGTGACATAGTACAATCAATTTTCAGAATATGCTAATTTTATGATGGTCCAAGCACATAATAAATTTGGTAATTTTTAGAAGAGGTGGAACCACAACATACTCCAAAATCTGGTGATTTGACATGGAATGACCCATGTATGGCTTACCACACTATGAATATGTTTAGACATTGTAACTAATATACATATTTTCTGGTTTATTTCTAAAAGGGTTAAACACAGCAGTTCTGCATGCTTTACAGGAAAGGAACAGTGCAGTATGGTAAACTGCTATGTTGGAGTGGTAATAAAGAGTGGTAGAAACTAAAATAGATGAACAGCACAATTTGGATCTTAGAGTCCTGTGTGGGTGAGATAATCAACAAAGGGAAAACTGGTGCATTAAATAACCAAACTCTATTGCTAGATTGCTGTCAAATGGAAGCATTCACTGTTTCAGAACCTTTATCAGCCGAACCCTGAAAATCTGTCTGTTAGTACATTGACTTTGGACAAGACTGTTTGAGGGTATAACTGGACTAAGAAGTGGTAGCAGTTAACCTTTGTTCATTCATACTTAGTAAAGATTCCTAAATCCTATTGGTCCATTCAGGTCAGCTGACCGTGGTTAATCCTGTG